>PVJI01007284.1:0-79374 GCA_004026765.1 Micronycteris hirsuta | reverse complement strand
AATTAACAGATGCCCAGTTTAAAACACTGGTAATCAGGATGCTCACAAAACTGGAAGACATAGTTGAACAAATGAACAATACGATAAAGATAATGGAGGAAGATTTACAGGGAACCAATAGGGAAAAAAAGGAAGCTGGGACTCAAACCAATGGGGTGGACCAGAAGGAAGAAACAAGAATTCAAAAAAATGAGGAGGGTCTCAGGAACCTCAGAGACATTTATAAACGACCCAATATCTGGATCATTGGGCTGCCAGAAGGACAAGAGGAACACCAAGAAATTGAATGAATTTTTGAACAGATAATGAACGAGAACTTCCCAAATCTGGCAAAGGAAATAGGCTTCCTGGAAGTCCAAGAAGCTCAGAGAACCCCAAAGAAGCGGGACCCAAAGAGGAACACACCAAGGCACATCATAATTACATTACCCAAGGTCAAGAATAAAGAAAGAGCCCTGGCTGGTATAGCTCAGTGGATTGAGCGCGGGCTGGGAACCAAAGGGTCCCAGTTCGATTCCCAGTCAGGGCACATGCCTAGGTTGCAGGCCAGGTCCCCGTGAGGGCCATGTGAGAGGCAACCATACATTGCTGTTTCTCTCCCTCTCTTTCTCCCTCCCTTCCCCTCTCTCTAAAAATAAATAAAAATAAAATCTAAAAAAAAATAATAAGGAAAAGGATACAGTTACCTACAGAATTCCCATAAGACTGTCAGCAGATTTCTCAAAGGGAACCTTCCAAGCAAGAAGGGGCTGGAGAGAAATATTTCAAATCATGAAAAGCAAGGACCTACAACCAAGAATAATCTATCCAGCAAAACTTTCATTTAGAATGGAAGGGTAGCCCTGGCTGGTGTAGCTCAGTGGATTGAGCGCGGGCTGGGAACCAAGCGGTCCTGGTTCAATTCCCAGTCAGAGCACATGCCTGGGTTGTGGGCCAGGTCCCCAGTGAGGGCCATGTGAAAGGCAACCATACATTGCTGTTTCTCTCCCTCTCTGTCTCCCTCCCTTCCCCTCTCTCTAAAATAAATAAATAAAGGGCAGATAAAGTGTTTCTCAGATAAGGTCAAGTTCAAGGAGTACATCATCACGCAGCCTTTACTAGATGAAATGTTAAGGGGTTTTATATAAGGACTCATGAGAGAAGGCACCAAGGCCAGATCAGCTACCGGGGAACTCAGATCAGCCACAGCCAAGACGCTTGTGAGGTAAGCAAGCAAAATACAACCAGAGACATTGAAATTTAGAACAATCTGGCAGTAACCAGAGGGGAGGGGGAAGGGGATAATGGGGACAAGGGTATTCAGGAACTGCTATAAAGGACACATGGACAAAACCAAGGGGGAGGGTGGAAGCAAGGGAGGGAGGTGGGTTTGCCTGGGGTTGGGGGTGGGGAGTAAATGCAGACAACTGTAGGTGAACAACAATAAAATAATTAAAAAAAAAAAACAACAATGTCAGCAGAAATATGAGGAAACAGGCAAGCTAACATAGTGCTAGAGGAAGAATTAACAAGTAAAGCATTTTTGAAATGCAATTTGACAGAATATATTAAAACTTGACATATGCGCACACTTCAACCCCAAAATTCTACCTCTCTATGTCTACCTTAGAGTCAAATTCATGTGATGTGCAACTAAGCAAGTTCAAGGATATTTTTGGCAGGATTGCTTATAAAGGTGAAAAAAAATGAAAGCAATCTAAATGCCAGAAACAAGGAAATGGTTTAGAGAAACTGATATATCTATAGTGTGGAATACTATGCAGCACTTAAAAAGAATTACGTAGCCCTGACTGGGGTAGCTCAGTTGGTTGGGCACCGTCCCACGGAGTGAAGGGTCATAGAGTGATACCCTGTCAGGGCTCGTGCCTGGGTTGTGGGCTGATCCCCGGCTGAAGCACATGCAAGAGGCAGCCTGTCAACATTTCTCTCACACATCGATGTTTCTGTCCCTTTCTCCCTCCCTTCCCCTCTCTCTAAAATTAATAAAACCTTTTTTTAAAAAAATTTTATAAAAGGATTAAGTAGACTTATGTGTCCCAACATAATAGGCTTTTTGAAAAAAGAATAACAATAATAGAGCGCTAAACATATATGTGCATACACAAACATAAACATAATACATTACATAAAAGTACATACATTTCATAAAGGTAATACATATTAAAATGTATGCCAAAAAGAAAAGTTTATTATCAATCAATGACAGCAAATTACCCTCTCGGAAAGAACCTAGAGGAAAGATAGTGTTCCAAAGGGGCCATGTACTTCGTGTCTATAGTTTGAACCTTTTATAATAAGAAAATATTTGTTTATATTTACATAAGTTTTGAAATGAAAAAAAATTTTAAACACATGCTTGTAAAAAAAATCTACACACAAAAGTATTTACAGTAAATAGAAACCATATTCTTCTCCCCAATCCCACTTAACTAAGAACACAGTTACATTCAATGATTCGAGGTATATCCAGTTAAACTTTTCCCCATATTGCTTAAAACTTATATTTTCAAGCAGATGTGCATGTACATACACATGTACACACGCGTACATGCACATCTATGTATGTGAACATGCATTATAGATATGATTACATACATACACATACATGTACATCTTAACACGTGGACATAACCTATGTTTCCAAAATGAGATCATTATAATGGCAAAAACTGCATGCAATAGGATGATATCAAATAATTAAAATATTATTCACCCATTAAAAACAATGTGGTTATGGACTGGGATTGGGTGCAAGTATTGGGGAAGGGAGTGATTTCTTGTGATTTCTAGATTTTCTCTAACGACCACCTGTTGTATAGCAGCAATTAAACCTTTTTTAAAAAATAAAAATCAAGTAAGAGAATGTTTTCTGGGAAAAAATGAAGACTATAAAGTACTAAACAAACACGAGGCTTCACGATTGTTAACACACATGAAAACATACGATGAGCTCACGTTTCCACATCACCACTTACCGACCCCACTGTCATCCAACCGCATGTAGCCTTCTGCCAGTGAGCTGAAGCCAGTCAATCCTCCCATTGCCGCGTAAGGAACATCTCGCCCCACGGGTTTCCCTTGAGCCAGTCTTTCTTGCTTAGTTTCCACTACGGTGTCATGGGCATATGCTGGCTGACCACAAGCACAAGTGAAGCAGCTATGGAATCCCGAACACTTGGAACCTGAATCAAGGTGTAAAGGCAGTCAAATGTTTTTAAATATAAGTATCAAAAGCGACCTGCTCTAAAAGCGCTCACCTTGGCCAAAATCACCTGAATCTGTATCCCTTGCTTGCTATCCTCTAACCCCTGTAATTGTTAGCTCCAGACCTTGAACTCCCTCCCAGCCACTGCTCTTATTTCTAGAAGATTCTAAAGCAGTAATGAATAGCAGCAGGGAAAGATATTGGAAAAACCAACAAGGACTGCCTTGGTTGAGCGTTAGCCCATAAACCAAAAGGTCACAGGTTTCATTCCTGTTCAGGGCACATGCCTGGTTTGCAGGTTCGGTCCTGATAGGAGAATGTGCAAGAAGCAAACAATGTTTCTCTCTCACATCGATGTTTCTCTCCCTCTTTCTGCCCTTCCCTTCCCCTCTCTCTAAAATCAATAAATTAAAAAATTTTTTTTTAAAAATCAATGAAGACTAAAAGAAGGTGGGCTGAATACTGAAGAGCCAGGAAATGGAGGCTCTCTCATCAAATACTGAGTAAAAGCAGATGTGGTGGGGACAACTGGTGGTCAGGGCAAGGTAAAGAGATAACATGGGAACCTCCCGATGAATCAATTCCCCATAAAAGCCATATTGGAAGGCCAAATAGACAAAGAAAGGATGCAACGGAATACTGTTTACAATAAAAAGGAGAGAACTACTGATACATGCTACACCATGGGTGAATCATAAAAACATTATGCTAAAAAAGATAGTCACAACAGACCACATCTTCTATGAGTCCATTTACATGCAGTGTCTAGAGTAGGCAAATCCACAGGGACAGAAAGTAGATTACTGGTTGCACAGGGTTGGGGTCAGGGTCAGGAGGAAGAAGAAATGACTGCTAATGGACAAGGAGTTTCTTTCTGAGGTGAAAAACATGTTCTACAATGTACTGTAGTGATGGTTGCACAACTCTGTGAATATACTAAAAATTATTAAACTGTACCCTTGAAATGAGTGTGTTGTATGGTGTATGAATTATATCTTAATAAAATTGTTAGGTACACCTGGCTGGTGTAGCTCAGTGGATTGAGCGTGGGCTGGGAACCAAAGGGTCCTGGTTTGATTCCCAGTCAGGGCACATGCCTGGGGACATGCAGGCCAGGTCCCCGGTGGGGGCCATGTGAGAGGCAACCACACATTACTGTTTCTCTCCCTCTCTTTCTCCCTCCCTTCCCATCTCTCTAAAAATAAATAAATAAAATCTAATAAAATTGTTAGGTACAAAAAAAAGCCATATTGAAATGAAGACCAGAATACACCACTAATAAAATCTTCACACACTCATAGTTCTGACAAATATGTATGGGAACCAAGGCACAAAATAAGTTTTATCCAACTACCTCCATACTTAGCCAATGAAACACATTTATTCCTACCAATGTCATTAAAAATGCTTTATAATATCTCATCATAAGATTTCAATCAAGCTACTACAAAAAAACTGGAATAACTATCTCCTGAAAATAAATACTAGATTAATAGCCTATTTCAAGAGGGGTTTTTTTTTTTCTAATTAAGTTTTCAAAGGGTTTTTAAAAGGATGACCAAGTGAAAAGCCATGTGGGATGGGGACTGGGATTTGGGAATGGGTATTGAGATAGGGCTGCTGTTGCATACCAAGTGTGAAAATTATCATGCTACATTTTGCTTTTCTCATTGAACCTACAAGAATGTTTTAAGCCAGCGATTTTCAATCAGCATGCCTGGTACACTGGCGTGCCACAAGATTTTTTAAAACATGCAATACCTGACTAATTAGTCCCAGGCACCGACCTCTTTTTCTTTGGATTATCAAATTAAAAAACGACAACAGCCAACACAATAGCCAACCAGTGTGAATGAAGCAAAATTATACATACTCGTTTTGATTAGAAAGAATTTTAGTATTAGTTTATGCATGCATGAGATGAAAAAGTTTGAAAATTGCTGTTTTAAGCAATAACATAATAATCTACCAGCAAATTATAATTTTTTTTCTACTTACAAAATCCTCTTTAAAAACCTGTAAAAGGCCCTGGCCAGTGTGGCTCAGTTGGTTGGAACATCATTCTGTAACCAAAAGGTTGCGGGTCCGATTTCGGGTCAGAGCACATGCCTGGATTACAGGGTTGTCCCTGGCCCAATCCAGGTGCCCTTGGAGGCAGCCAATCAATGCCTCTGTCTTGCATAGATGTTTCTTTCTCTCTTCCTCCCTCCAAAAGCAATGAGAAAAATGTCCCCAGGTGAGGATTAAAAAAAAAAAAAAACCCTGTAAAAGAATGTAGTTGATAAAACTCCCATTATTCAAAAATTTGGATCAAATCACATCTAGTGATTATTTAAAATCTATTTGATTGATTTGAATCACATGAGATTAGGGTTTATGTCTGCAAAGCATACAAAAAACTTGGAATTTTACCACAAACATAAAATTTCAGAGTAAGCTACCCACCAAATTCTTCTTAGTTGTTTCATATTGACTCTATAGCTGAAGAAAACTCGCACAAAGACACATTAATATTTAATAAAGAAATACAAACATGCTGTCGGCGTGTCTGTAATGATGGAACTCACAGGCAGTGCATGGAAAGCCGGGCGCGGCACTGTGCTCATCAGCGAAGTGCTTGCACCGGCAGCGAACGGGCTGCGCGCCGTTCAGCGGGACATAGGTGTACGCCCTGCACCGGCAGCCGGGCACTCTGCAGGGCAGGCTGATGGGGCGCTGCTGCGGAACGGTTTCTAAGTCAGTTTTATGTTGTTTATACCTAGAAAAATAAATAGAAGGGAAGAAACAAAAACACAATGCAAGTCATGCCAAAAACTATGATTCCTAGTCTGTTAAATGCAAAAATCATTCTTTTGTTTTTTTTTTTTTTATTTATTTATTTTCAGAGAGAGGAGAAGGGAGAGAGAAAGAGCAATGTATGGTTGCCTCTCACATGGCCCTCACGGGGGACCTGGCCGGCAACCCAGGCATGTGCCCCCACAGGGAATCGAACCGGGACCCTCTGGTTCCCAGCCCGCGTTCAATCCACTGAGCTATACCAGCTGGGCTGTATTTTATTTTTGTTTCATTGTTCTTGTTAGTCAGGTGAAAATAAACTCCCTACCTGCGGTATTTCTGGCAGCTATGTTGTTTCGGTCAGAGAAAATCTTTACTCTTAGATTTTTATTTTTAGTTATGACAGCAATATACAAAAAAAATCATATAATCCTCTTAAAATATATACCACTACAGATTCTTTAACATGGAAACACAACATAAGAATATGAAATAAACTCTTCATAAAAATTCTTTTTATTATGGTACACTACTTAAATTTATTTCTACAGGTTTGGTATTTAAAACTGAAATAAGTTCAATAAATATGTTAATGTAAGTTATTTTAATATAATTTAATTTTTAACTTTTAACTTCAAAATAAATTATCGACAATTTTAAAAGCCAAAGCTCTCTTTTAAAACACTAATTTTCTTAGACTAATCGCTTCTGTCTCATAAGGTGATACTCAGTAAAATACTATTAAATTTATTATTCTCAATAGTAAATCTGAAAAATTGAAGCTAAAATAACAAGATACCATTTATCACTTAGCAAAGAGAGCTAAAGCTTTTTTACAACTACGCACAATTCATAATGCAGCCAAGAGTGTTACAAAAGAACCAATCCCATTTAATGTTTTAAGAAAACTTAAATAGGCCCTGGCTGGAGTAGCTCAGTGGATTGAGCATGGGCTGTGAACCAAAGGGTCGCAGGTTCGATTCCCAGTCAGGGTACACGCCTAGGTTGCAGGCCAGGTCCCCAGTGAGGGCCACATGAGAGGCAACCATACATTGCTATTTCTCTCCCTCTTTTGCTCCCTTCCTTTCCCTCTCTTTAAAAATAAATAAATAAAATCTGCCCTGGCCGGTGTAGCCCAGTGGATTGAGCGCGGGCTGCGAACCAAAGGGTTGCCGGTTTGATTCCCAGTCAGGGCACATGCCTGGGTTGCAGGCCAGGTCCCCAGTGCGGGCCACATGACAGGTAACCACACATTGATGTTTCTCTCCCTCTCCTTCTCCTTCCGTTCCCTTCTGTCTAAAAATAAATAAGTAAAATCTTTAAAAAAATCAATAAATAAAATCTTTTTAAAAATAAAATGGATAAAAGCAGAGTTGGTTGAAGCAAGGGAAAGAGGCGGAATTGGAGTCCGCCCTTTCCCTAAGTTGCCCCTCCAGCTGGAACACCCCTGAGACACTCTCACACCCTGGGAACACACATTGGACTAACTCAGTATCAGGCAGAATTAAAGATCTTGCTTGTGATTACTACCTAATAGTATGGAAACACATTTCTGTGATCCTGCCATGAAAAATGGGTTCAATATTTTTTGTATACATTATTAACTAAACAAACTTTGTAAAAAAAATTACATGAATATAGTATAATGTATTAACAGTAGCTAGCTTTGGGTGGTGAATCTTCTTTCTACTTTTCTATATAATCCTCATTTTCCTAGGAACAATGCTTCACTTTTATAACATGGAGGAAAACACTGTGTAGACAGAGCTCCCCGATTGACCAGTACTAGAGAACTTTTTCATCAAAGTTGAGTTGGGCCTATTTTAAAGGTTAATTCCGTGTTGTATAAGTATACACAGATAAGAGACAGGCACTAAAGTTGTACAAGAACAAAAATTGAAACTAACACAAATTTATTCTGAAAGATGCCAGTGTAACTGATACACCGATACCTTTCATTCACTTATAACAGTGAATGGACTCTGAAAGATATAGTGTAACTCTTTCTCCTTCCCTCCACAGTGTTTTTAGGTGGAGTTGCTAAATAAACTTCAAGTCAATCTGTATAAAACATTACTCATCCTAGCAACTGCCTAACAACCTTTGGCAAACTGAAAGTCTGTAAATAGCAACTATACAAAGAGTGTCTCACGAAAGAGCCCCCAAAACAATCAGAACAGGGCAGTTCTCCTTCGCAGTTGCTTTGGAACAGAAAGTTAAAAGTTGTTACTGATAGGTTCAATGATTTTTCCATGAAGCAGCTTTGTCCCCCAAGGAGTGGGACCTGTGATAGTCGTAAAATTTAAGCAGAACACAACAAACACTGCCAAATGCAAATCTCAGGTACAGGCAACAGGCACCAAGGACTGGGGCCTCCTCCTGGCTGGTTAGCTCTGCTGGCTAGAGCAGCGGTCCCTACCCTTTTTAGCACCAGGGACTGGTTCCGTGGAAGACAAGTTTTCCATGGACAGGGTTGGGGGGATGGTTTCTGGATGATTGAAGTACATTACATTCACGCTCACCTCCTGCTGTGCGGCCCAGTTCCTAACAGGCCCAGACCAGTACCAGTCCTTGGTCCAGAGGTTGGTGACCCCTGGCTTAGAGCATTGACCCCATACACCAAGATTGCGAGTTAAATCCTCAGTCAGGGCACATACAAGAATCAACCAGTGAATGCATAAGTAAGTGGAAGAACAAATCAACGTCTCTCTCTCTCTCTCAATAATTTTTTTAAAATAAAAGAATGAACCCGGCTGGTGTAGCTCAGTGGATTGAGCATGGGCTGGGAACCAAAAGGTCCTGGTTCGATTCCCAGTTGGGGCACATGCCTGGGTTGCAGGCCAGGTCCCCAGTGAGGGCCATGTGAGAGGCAACCATACATTGCTCTTTCTCCCTCCCTTCTCCTCTCTCTAAAAATAAATAAATAAAATCTTTTAAATAAATAAATAAAAGAATGAAAAACAAGGATTGGGGCCTTATATATTTCCTTTGCTCCGTGTGCTTTTCTTAGAAATGGGTCGTATGTAATTAAAGGCTGTGTGCTTAGTATTTTTGTTTGTTTTAAGAAAGGTATTGAGACATTTCTTGAAAAATAAAGCAAGATGAGAAAAATTGAGGAGAAATGCTTCTTTTTGTAGATTGAGAATCTGATCAGTGTGGGTGGACTCAAGCAGTTCTGCAGTCTGATGACCTGTCCTTGACCACCTTTTCCAGTGGTGAGAGAGGCAGACTGTGTGTTCCCAGCCTAACTGAGAGACCCTGGCAAAGCTGCAGGGGCACCAATATCCTTTTCACCAAAGGCAAGAGAAGAGATAATTAAGGTAATGGACTGTAATGAGTTCTAATAGAAAATAATAGAATGTTTTCATTATAGTGAAAAACATTTTGGATAGTTTCTAGTGCAAAATATCAAGGCCTATTTTAAATGTTTCTCAATTATCCCAAGTTATGTTATTTATGGAAGGAAGGTATACTCTGCTACAGTTTTACATTCTCTGATCACCAGAAAACTTAGCAATAAAGCATCTTACCTGTGTGTACAAAAACACAGCGTCTCCGGGCCCACAAGTTTACAGTCCATTCCAGTTGGCGACCTCCAGCTCACAAACAATCTGTTCTGTAAGCGCATAGGCAAAACTTTCCTTTTGTATTCTTCATATTCTTCAGGAGTAAAAAGTTTCCCACCATCGTCCTCACCCACAATTCTACAGCAAAGAAATACTACTCTTAAGTCTTGATTATTTATTTTCCAGGTTAAAAATACTGTGCTCTAAAACTAAACCATACTTATATAGTCAAAGGAAAGGCTGCTATGGCTCTAAATGTTTACTTTAGGTTTATGTTAATAGCAGAATTACACACAATGGTAATAAAGCTTTTGCTGCCCATATAAGAGAGAATTATAAATAAGAAAGTCAATGAAGACCTAAAATCTGATTTCACTGATCAAGGTTTGCCACGGGAGAATTGCCACATACTCACCTCAAGTTCTCCATTGATTCTGAATCAAACATGCTCATTCTTCTCATTAAAAGCTAGAGCCTAAACTGCTAAAAATTCTAACATTTTCCTCCTTTAAAAACAGTAACACTCCCCAAAAAATAGTACCAAACAATTCACTGCAGAAGACAATACGACTAATGTCCATATCTGACCCTAAACCCTGGCCAGGAGTTTAATAGGGGACCCACAACCACCCTTGGACCTGCACAAGCTCAAACCCACAGCTGTCGCTGCATAATCAGGTGCATCACTGTTCAATTCCAAAAGTAAGACCTCCAAAGTTTATGAGAAAAAAATAAGCCGCCGATATTTCTTAATTTCTTAGGAAAATGAAAGTTGGCCTCCGTGAAGGAAAGGAACCACAATTAAAAGTATTTGTTCAAAATTCAAGAAATTTCTCCTTAAACATATCCCCTTTTAAAAGTGATGAAAAGTGCTGTTTGCAGGATGCTACATAATTTTTTGTGCGATCCATACCTTTTCGCATACTTTCAAGCCTTTGGCTGAGGTAGATAAATAAAACCAATTCGAAAGCTATGAAACCATCACAGCCTTCTTCCTTAAATAACTTAGATACGCAATACTAAAAAAGAAAGACATCGTATTTTGAGATAATTTTTGAGCCATTTCACTTTGTTATAGCTGCCAAGAAGTATATCAACAGGTACTGAAAAGATCTTAAAATTAAGTCTTTAAAGGAAGAGATCATTTATATCTAAGTTCTAACTCAGTGCAGCTCAAACTTTCTTGTATTTACATGGTCCTCAAGTGATCTAGTCCAAATGTGGATTCAAGATTAATGGTCTAGAGTGGGACTGAGAGTTTGCATTTCTAACAAGCTCCCAGATGCTGCTGCACAGCTGGTCCACGATTGCTACACTTTGAAAAGCAGGCTCTAACTTTTAAATGGAATTGTTCCAGGTTATTCATGTTTGCAAAAATAATTTTCCACTGGGCCCTAACATTTTCTGACCAGGCAAGAGACCACAACTGGAGGACCACAATTCACATATCTAAGCATCTATGTAAATAACCTAAGTTATCAGTCAAGGCCAGGGCCCAGCAACTTGGTCCCAGTGAAAAGCCCGGGAGACTTGGATGCTAAACGAGCCAGCTCTGCCCTGGGTGAGGGCTGGGTGGAAGCTGTTCTGAGCACAGGACTCCTGGGCTACCTGGACCCACCTGAACCCAGGATGAGCCCTGACCCATCAGGCTCTGCAACCTCACTTTTCTGGCTCAGAATTTCCAGGCGTTTCTAGGCGTTACCCACCTACACCAGGAGACAAAGGGAGTCCAGCCAGACAGAAAACACGTTTGCCTGAACACCCCTAGGTGATGTGAGGCTGCCACTTTTATGCAAGCGACCCCTCTCGCTCAGAGGGAACAGTGATTACGTCGCTTTCCGTTTATACACACTTTGCCCCCAACAATGCATCCTCCGGCCTGTACCTCTCCAGTAATTCCCACTCACCCAGTTTCCCAACTATCAAACGCCGTCCTTGGGAGACCGAAGAAAAAAAACGCGTCGCAGGTGCACCAGATTTGGTCGCGGCCAAAGGGGCGGCTGCGTTTCTAGTTTCGGGAGAGGACTAGCTCCAGAACCACTGAAACTCCACCAGTCCGTGCCTTTCTCCCAAAACCAGCTCCTTGGGATCGGGATCACGTCTGGAAGTTCACAACTCACCCTACCGCTACACTAACGAATTTAATGTCTGCTCATTTTTATAGGCCCTGAGTATTCCATGTGTAATTCTTCAATGGCCGTTTAGGAAAAACAACTGGATCTTTGCATAAACCTAGAGTTACTAATTCTTCTTGAAAGGGGTTGGAGCGGGAGACCTCGTAAACAGACTCGGAAGAGACTTATTAGTACGGTATGGCGTATCAGTACAATATTTAGTTCCAGAAAGACGCAAGTCCAAATCAACGTAAGGTTCCCCCAACAGCCCAGGAACGGATTGCAGGGACCCGGCGGGCGAGTGCCCAGCCCGTGCCCAGCCCCTGCCCGCGCTACCAGCGCTCCTCTCTTAACGGGCACCGGCCTGCCCTGGGCGACCCCGCTCCGCAGAGCTGCCGCCTCACCTCCCATACTCCAGGTAGTCGTCCACGGCCGCCGCGCCGCCGGGAGGCAACGTCAGCCGCTCCATGGCCCGCAGGGAAACGAAAGGCTCCGGCGCGGGCGCTCTGAGCCCGCAGTGCGCGAGGGCCGACTCTGCAGGAGCCAGGTGGCCCCGCCCCGCCCTGCCAGGCCGCGCCCCCTCCCGCCCGCCTCCGGATTGGCCCGCCCGAACTCCGCGGTGACGGCGCGGGGCACGCGCCTACCACTCTGCTGCCCAAACAGGCGCGAGACGCATTGTCTGCAAACACAGTCCAACACCACACAGCAGGCTACTCGCGGCCATCCACAAACCTTGCCAATCTCTCTCCCGAGTTTAGCAGGTCTCCTTGCGAAGTGACATGCAACAAGGGAGTGCGATTCCTTGCGTACAATGGATGCACAGAACATTGCTTATTATACAATGAAGGAATCAGGCTGTCACTGCCTGAACAATTTAAGCATTACCAAGAGTGAGACAGTCTGACACTATGTAGCTTTTGAGGTAATGAAATAATATGAAGTCTATAACATCATCTAGTGCAGAGTTTTGTCAAAAGCTTGAAATAGGTCCTGACTGGTGTAGCTCTGTGGGTTTGGCATAGTCCCATAAAGCAAAAGGTCGCTGGTTCCATTCCTGATCAGGCCACACCTATCTATTGATGGATGTTTTTCTCCCTCCTTTCCCCTCTCTCTAAAACTAAATAAATGAAATCTTTTTCAAAAATTTGAAATAGAGTTTAAGTCTTTCAATCTAACTTTAGACTACAGGGAATACAGCAGATGGAGAAGCAAATTAAACACCACAAGGATGCAATGGAGACATTCTACAGGACTACCGACCCGGTTTCTTCAAAAAGTAAATGGTATGAGAGGAGAAAATGGGGTCCTCCTCCCCATGAAAAGAGATCTTAGAGGTAGGCTGTAAGGACCAAATTCAATACGTGGACCTTGTTTGGATTCCAATTTGAAAAAATAATGGTAAAAAGCTCTTTTTTAGACAATCATGGAAATTTTAATAGTTTATATTAAACGTAAGAAAGGATTATTTCATTTTTTGTATGTAAAAATGGCTTTGTGGTTATATAAGAATTTTTTGTCTTTTAAAGCATAATAAAATGCATAATTAAAGCATAATAGGATAAAATATCATGCCATTTAAGATTTCTTTTTACTGGGAACCAAAGGGTCCCATTCGATTCCCAGTCAGGGCACATGCCTAGGTTGCAGGCCAGGTCCCTGTGAGGGCCATGTGAGAGGCAACCATACATTGCTGTTTCTCTCCTTCTCTGTCTCCCTCCCTTCCCCTCTCTCTAAAAATAAATAAAAATAAAATCTTTGAAAAAAAAAAGATTTATTTTTAAATACTCCAGCAAAAAAAAAAAAAAATTAAAAACGAAATAGAAACAGCTTCAGTTTATCAAGATGGCTCCTTTTACACCATTGTAGGTGAGAGCTACTTCTTCAATAATCATACAAAAACATTGTCCTTCCTTCAGTAACTCACATGCACAACACAACTGAAGAGTTGTAAGTGGCAAGATGAAGGTAGAAACCAAATCGGGCAAAAGCAGCAAACCTCGGGATAAGGAGCCAATCCCAGATTCATGGTACCTGCCACCTGCTTCGTGGCCTTAGTTTGGGCAGCAGATCTGACACAGAGGAGAGACAAATCCACATTAATGGCAGGGCAGATACCTTTGTAGAACAACTCTGTCTCCAAGACGATTAGTCTATCACTGATGGAAATGACATTTGTTGGAATGTAAGCAGACACATCACCAGCTTGTTTTTCTAGGACTGGTAAGGCAGTTGAAAAGCCACCATTAAAAGTATCATTCCTTCTGGCTTTTCTCTCCAGCAGATGAGAGTGTGGGTAACACACCTCACAAGGACGGGCTTCATGAGCCACAGAAGGGTCTGCGGAGAGGCAGAGACAACCAATGATGAGCCTGTTTGGGTAATTTGTCAATGAAGAACAAGACAGGTTTGTCATTATTCCTAAAATATTCTTCCATAGAACAGCCAGAATGAGGAGTCAGGTGTTGCTGTGGGGCAGCTGCTGAAATCACAATGGTGCACCTCGTGGTATCTGCATTTCAAAGTCTCTTCACCACCTGGGCAACAGTGGTTCTCTTCTGACAAAAAGCAATGTAGCTGTGATATAGCTCCTTCTTTTTACCAGATCTGCCATTGAAACATTTCTGGTTGATGATTATGCCAATCATTGACACTTTGCCAGTCTGTCAGCCACCAATAATCAGCTCATGCTGACCACAACCAATCAGCACTCAAGCTACCCACGACCTAATGTCAGTCTGCATTGGTTCCTGCACAGAGATTGGAGGAATGATCCCAGGGGCTTTCAGGCCAACTTGTCTATCGGTCTGCACCCAACTGGACCATTTCCATCCCTGACGTTATTACCAAGGGCTTCTGCTACGCAACCCAATAGCTTCTCAGCAACTAGAAGGTCCACGGTGGCTCCTGTCCTCTTCACAATATCTTCTTCCTTAATTTACCATTCCCAAACACAACAACAATATTGTCATGGTTCAAATTCAGAGACAGAGCCTGGCTGGTGTAGCTCAGTGGACTGAGCGCGGGCTGGGAACCAAGCGGTCCCGGTTCGATTCCCAGTTGGGGCACATGCCTGGGTTGCAGGCCGGGTCCCCAGTGAGGGCCATGTGAGAGGCAACCACACATTGCTGTTTCTCTCCCTTTCTTTCTCCCTCCCTTTCCCTCTGTCTAAAAAGTAAATAAATAAAATCTTTGAAAAAAAAAAATTCAGAGACAGAGCCTTTAAGTCTGGAGAAAACTCTGCCATTTCTTCTGCTTGAACAATTCTCAACCCTTGTACTCGAGAAATACCATCACCAATACTTGAGACACACCCAGACTCCTCAAGGTCAGCAGAGGGATTAGCTCCAAGAATATGCTCTTCAAGAACAGAGAACACATCAGTAGTGCCAGTCTCTGAAGGCGAGTGATGGAGGCATGGAAGTTTCTTGTGGCAATGGAGAATCGCAGAACATTTTTGGAGACTAGCCCAGCCTGGCAAAGGAGAGTGCAGGCCACAGTGCAAGACCATGTGCACAAACAGCATCACTGGTGGTTCTTCTGCAGCCTCTGGACTGACTCCCAAGAAAATATTAACAGAAGAAATTACTACTATTTTGAGGTAGTATATTAGTATTATGAGATAATTACATTAGTATCAGACATAATATGCTTTTAAGAAAAAATATACTTTTTAAGAAATACACTTTGGGAAAAAAAAACGAAATATACTTTTCAGCCCTGGCTGGTGTGGCTCAGTGGATTGAGCGCCAGCCTGAGAACCAAGGGGTCACAGGTTGGATTCCAAATCAGGGCACATGCCTGGGTTGCGGGCCGGGTCCGCAGTGGGGGGCGCATGAAAGGCAACCACACATTGATGTTTCTCTCCCTCTCTTTCTCTCTCCCTTCCTCTCTCTCTAAAAATAAATAAATAAAATCTTTTTTAAAAAAGAAATATACTTTTGAGAAAAAAACATACTTTTAAAAAGTATGCTTTTAAGAAAAAGAATCCTTATTACAGATAAAGCGAGTAACAACATAAGGATAAAAATAATTCACTAAAAAGACAAAACAATTTTTGTTATTTTCTAAAGATTTTATTTATTTTTAAAGAGGAGGGAGGGGAGGAAGCAAGAGTGGGCAAGAAACATCAATGTGTGGTTGCCTCTCATGCACCCCCCACCAGGGACCTGGCCCGCAACCCAGGCATGTGCTCTAACTGGGAATCGAACCAGCAACTCTTTGGTTTGCAGGACGGTGCTCAATCCACTGAGCTACACCAGCCAGGGCTTTATGTAAGTTTTAACTTTTTATTATGAAATTTTCAAATATACAAAAGTTTTTTAAAAAATCCAGTGAACACCTATAAATCCACTTCTTAGATTCAACCATTATTAACATTTTGTCATATTAGCTTTATTGATTTATCAATCTATATTTTATTTTTTTAAATGCTTTTTTTTTAAGATTTTATTTATTTATTTTCAGAGAGAGAAGGGAGGGAGAAAGAACAATGTATGGTTGCCTTTCACATGGCCCCCACGGGGACCTGGCCCGCAACCCAGGCATATGCCCCGACTGGGAATCGAACCGGGACCCTCTGGTTCCTAGCCCGCGCTCAATCCACTGAGCTACACCAGCCGGGCTATATTTTATTTTTTATTACTGTGGTTGAGCTGTTTCAAAGTATCACACATGATAACATTTCTATACTATGCCAAAATACTATGTACATCTAAAAAAATAAATAAGGACATTCTCCTATCTAAATAAAATGGTATTATTGCCCCAACAAAATAAAAATAGCTCCCTAATTTCATCTCATACCCATTCTACAGTTCAATTTACCCATGCCTTCCAAATGTTCTATGAGCACAGCAGGGTGATTGTTTAAAAGAAGTAACACATTATGGCCCTTCATTACTTGTTACCTATCCTAAGCATGAGGGAATGTGGAGACATCCAATCAAAACTCTATTATCAGTGAGAATGTGAAATGGAACAACCACCGTGGGGGAAAAGTGTATTCCTTAATACACTTACCATATGACCCCGTAATTTCACTCCTAGCTAGCTATCTCAAAGAAACGAAAACTTGCATTCACAAAAGGCTTCTACAAGAATGTAGCTTTACATACAACAGCCACAGATGCTCATCAATAAGAGAATGGATATACAAACTGTGTTACATTCATATAGTGAAACATAATTCGGTAATAAAGAGATTACTGAAATTTTCTTAACTTCAACTTAAAAAATCTACAATATTTTAAAACAATCAACTTCAAAATAATATTGATCTTCTATATTAAAATACATAATGACTTTTTGCATAGAAATAACTGCATAGAGTAAAATGTTTGATAGCTTCCTATTTAAATTATATCCACCTATCACAATATATTCAGATGGGCATTTGAAGATAAACAAAAATATTTTCTCAACATCCCAGAGAACTAGGGGAAGAGCACAGAGAATATAAGCAAAACATGCAGAATCATTTATTTATTCATATTAAACCACTATACTTGAAACATACATTGGTGTTTCATGTAGTAGTTCTCCCCCTAGAATGAGTTATTTTCTTCATAATTCTCAGTTCCTTATACAAACAGACATAGATCTAATCTCTCCTATCTTTAGATATGTCTCAATTCTAGGAGTTACCAACATTTCTGTTCTTAAGATGAAATTGAGCCCTGGCTGGTGAAGCTCAGTGGATTGAGCGTGGGCTGAGAACCAAAGGGTCCCGGTTCAATTCCCAGTCAGGGCACATGCCTGGGTTGCGGGCCAGGTCCCCGTGAGGGCCATGTGAGAGGCAACCATACATTGCGGTTTCTCTCCCTCTCTTTCTCCCTCCCTTCCTCTCTCTCCAAAAATAAATAAAAATAAATGTTTAAGAAAAAAAAAAAGATGAAATTGAAATTATACATTAAAATTAAAATAATAAATGAATTCATTTGTCAATTCATTCAATAAATATTCGCTATGTGCCAGCTATCAGGCTGGGTGCCGGGGTCCAGACAGTCTCTGAATATATAGAAAAGGCTCTTCCTTTAGAATGGGTAGTGAAGGAAGGTGCCTATAGACATGGCACTTCAGCCGAGACTTACAGAATGAGAAGAAGCCACTCATGCCAAGAGCTGGGAAAAGAGCATTCCAGACAGAGAGAAGAGCATGAATGAATGAACACATTAAATGCAGACCACAGGTGATACGGGATTCCAGAGAAAAGGGCAATCAATCCCTCACGGCTGGGATTGGAAATATGGAATTGTCTACTAAGTAGGTAAAACTAGAGAAGTACATTGGAAAAAAGGATCAGAGTCAAACTAAAGAGAGGAAGAGAAAGACATTCCAGGCAAGTAAATGGGAAGAACAACTCTAGAGTACAGTAGTACCCTTTATCCCTGGGGAACATGGTCCAAGACTCTCATTGGATGCCTGAAACCACACACAGTACCAAACCCTACACATACCATGTTTTTTCCTATACACACATATCTACGGTAAGTTTAATTTATAAGTAGGGCACAGTAAGAGATGAACAACAGCCCAGACAGTGTGGTTCAGCTGGTTGGGCATTGTCCTGCAAAGTAAAGTGTCACCGGTTTGATTCCTGGTCAGGGCACATGCCTGAATTTTGGGTTTGGTCCAGGGCAGGGAGCACACAAGAGGCAACCCAACTGATGTTTCTCTCTCACATCAATGTTTCTCTCCCTCTCTTTCTCCCTCCCTTCTCCTCTCTCTACAAATAAATAAAATTGTTTAGAAAAGCAAGCACCTTCAAAAAAAGAGATTAACAATAAAACTAATAATAAAATAGGACAACTATAACATATACTGTAATAAAAATTACGTAAATGTGATCTGTCTCTTAAAATAGCTTATTAACTGTGCTCACCTTTTCACTTCACCAAAGAACTTTTCAGCTTCTCTGTGGCACATCCAAATTGCCAGCATCACTATTCTCGTGCTTTGGGGCCACTGCCAAGTAAAATAAGGGTGACTTGAACAGAAGCACTGTGATACCATAACAGCCAATCTGATAACGTAGATGACCACTAAGTGACTAAGGGGTTGGGAGGGAATACAGCACAGATTCCCCGGGCAAAGGGACGGTTTACATCCCTAAAGAGATGAGGGAAACGGTGAGAAATTTCATCACACTCAGAACAGCATGCAATTTAAAGCTTATGAATTGTTTATTAAATTGCTTATTTCTGAAATTTTCCATTTAATATTTAAGGACCAAAGTTGACTATGGGTAACAAACTATGGAAAGCGAAACCATAATTAGGGGGCACTACTGTATATGGCATAAATAGGTCAGGCAAAGCCTGACAATAGGAAATAACAGGATTGCTTCTTAGTTTTGACCAGCTCTGGGCTCGGCTTCGTCTGTTTGGAACTCCAATAGGACATTCATTCTAACATGGCAAAGGGCCCAGCTGTGAGTACAAGAGCACACTTTCTGTCTGGCGCACACTCATGCCTTATCACCAGCGAGAAACACTAGTTATTTTGGTTTTGAGGAGGCAAAAGATAATACCTTCCATGTGGCCTTCTGCTTTGTGAAGAAACCAATTGTTCCCACTTGGGCATCAGTATATATGAGTGTAAACTCCATGAAGAAGTTAAGCAGTGGAAGGTACAGCTTAACTCTTCCTGCAGTAAAAGCAAGAACCAAGCTCATTATTCCACTGATAAAATCACCCGAATCTTAATCAACAGTAAGAAAAATTTCCCGTCTTTAGAATTGGCCTTGGCTTCGTTTATAGCCTCAAAAAACCTAATCATTCGAGAAACAGAAGGTAGAGTAGACACTTCTGCAGTCTCTCAGCCCCTCAGCTGAAGCTGCAGGTCAGAAAAGCCACTTGTTTTAATCAGAGAAAGAGCTATCTTCCTTCTGATGGTAACCATGGTTATTTGGCACTATATTTAAATCCAATATTGTTTTTAACAAATGATATTTAGGAAAGAAGATAAAAAGAATTACATCATGTAGAGAGACAGAAAGTGAATTTTACTTAGAAGCCTTATGATTCAAACCACTTTCTTTGGGAGAGTTTAGTTTCAAGCATCATTTATTTTCATAGGCAGAAAATGACAGACACCTGTCTGAGGAGAAAAAAGAACAAACTGCATTAATGTAGCAAATACGCGATCCCCACCCCCAACTGCTGCCTGCTTTTGTCCTCTCCTCCAAGTGTGTCTTTGCCTAGATGCTAAGAGAGGGGCATTTGTGGCTGAAAGTTCTTATAGTTAGCAATAAGCCCTGGTTATATTCTTTACCGTTTTAAATAGATCAGGTTCCAGCGCATACCAAAGAAATAGCTGCCCCTTTATTATATGAGCAGGTAAGAACGGGCAATGCTCAAAACAAGGAAGATTTCCACGTTATTTTTTTACCTTACTTCTCCATGGAGAGGTCAATTCCAGTCTGAGGACCAGTGCATGAGCCATGTGCAGTGAGCAGAAGCCATCCTAGACAAAGCAGAAAAGTGGGTCTAGAGCTTCTACAATTTAAAATGCTCTCGAATTCAACAGTCAAGCTTTAGAGAACTGGCTGGAGGTTTTTAAGGCTTTGCCAGTTAGTATTTCAGAAAACCCAGAGAAACCATCATAATTTAGACATGATAAGTTACCATTAAGACAATCTCAGACTTCTTGAAAACATCATCAAATGATCCATTTGTAAAACCTAGAGATAACCATCAGCAAAATAATAGACCAAGAGTGTGGTCCTGCATCCCACTTTGTCTCGCCTCTAGGAAGTGGAAAGTGGTAAGAAATATTCTGGTCCCTGAAAGTCCCTAACCTAAACCTTGCAAATAAAATCTTAATAGTAGCCCTGGCTGGTGTAGCTCAGTGGATTGATTGAGTATGGGCTGGGAACCAAAAGGTCCTGGTTCGATTCCCAGTCAGGGCACATGCCTGGGTTGCGGGCCAGGTCACCAGTGAGGGCCATGTGAGAGGCAACCGTGCATTGCTGTTTCTCTCCCTCTCTTTCTCCCTCCCTTCCCCTCTCTCTATAAATATCTTTTTTAAAAAATAGTACTAGATCTTATGGTGACAGAGAACCGTAGATGAGTTGATATTGCCTCAAATCCCATAGAGTACAAAAAATGGCCTTGACAGTAAGTAGAATGAAAAGATTCTGTTCCCTCTAAAAACTACACTCAGTTGGTCCCTAACTTCCCTTTCTTCCAAGACTGAATGTGAGATACTGTTGTGGCAGGTTTGTTCATAAGCTCCCAAATACCACAGCCTGGTGCTTCCAACTCCCCTGGAATTGGTTCATCTCCCATCGCCCCTCAGCCCCAGCCTTCCTGGGCCATCAGCAGCGGTGAGTAAGCTAGCACCGACGCCGGGGAGCCAAATGCATACCGTGTGATGTCTTTGCTGACTGCGCACACTGCTGACCCTGGCCTTTGAGGAAAGAGTGGAGTGGACAGAGAAGCATCTCTCTTGGATCAAAGGAGTTGCTAGGTCCCAGGGACAAGATGGGAAGAAAGGGAGTGCTTAAACTTACTTAAGCCAAGATCAGCACAACAGCTGGTAAGGCGTGGCAGCCAAGAGCACAGACTCTGGAAACAGACCCTTTCTTACCTGGCAGAGGTCCCCTTTCTGTGCTCTCCTTCTTCAGCCATTACTCAAGGCTTTCAGAATTCCCAGTCCAAATTTGAAGAAGAGAGTAAAGGGTATTTTTTTCCCTCTATTTCAAACTAATGAAAAACAAATAAGCAAACAATTAAAAAAATCACATTTATGTCAAAATTAAACATAACCCAATGTTAGGTGTAAATTCCCGAACACTGGTGGTTCAAAATGCTTCTTTTCCTGATATTATATCTACCATATCACCTCCCACCCACCTAAAAAGACTCCTCAGAGCCATGGTGTGTTTCTTTGCCTGAAAATTGGTAGATATGTTTTTAAAGTGTGAGTGTGTGGATGAATTAAGCACCTGAGAAAGTTCAATGAAAAATAATGGTTTATTCAAATCAACACTTAAAAGCAATGCAAAGAGAAAGACAAATACCGTATGATCTCACTTATATGTGGAATCTAATGAACAAAATAAACTGACGAACAAAATAGAACCAGAGGCATGGATACATGGAGCAGACTGACAAAAATAAATAAATAAATAAAAGCAATGTGAAGTTACACTTGAATAGCTAGCCTCACTGGAGGACTGAAACTCATTCTGAAAAACTTGTCTGAAAAATGCTGGCATTGGTAAATTCTAAAAAACACTAATTTACAAATATCTTTATGACTTAACTTCCTTACTTAAATACACACTAATATTCCTGGTTCGTTTTAAACCAAAGCTATAAATTGACAACCTGGATCTGATTAAGCACACGTCTGACCACTGACCGTTCCCCGCCCAGCTCTCTAACCACTGCACATTTTACTCCGTCTTTTCACTGCTCTGCAAAATGCTCCTGGCCTGCTGCTCGTGACAGAAAACAAAGTCTGGGGATGATCACCTATTTCATCTGTCCTGAATGTGAGGGTGGGAACCGTGAAGATATCTGGGAATAAGAATTACAAATGGAGAAATACCAAGTTTGAAGCTGCTGATGCGAACACATGCCTGGTATGCCCTAGGAAGGGGTCAATGTGGCTGAAGACAGTTAGGAAGGATGAAGTTGGGATGAGGGTACAAGGCAACGGGAGCAAATTAGGGCTTTGTGGCCACAGTGAGAATGCTGTATTTTCACTGGAAGTGAGGAAGTAATGGAGAAGGTCAGCAAGGGAAATGAGATTCACATTTATCTACAAAAATGTCAACAGCAGTTATTTCTGAATAGAAAAATTTTGGATTTTTCCCCCTGCATTTTGCTTTTCTGTATTTATTATTTTCATATTCATTTCTTTCTCTCCTTTTTTTTTCTAGCTCTCTCAAAAGATGAGTATCTTGATTAACTAAGATTAACTAAGATATAAATACTAAGGTGTGACTTACAAAAACTCAACAATAAATTTCAACTTGAGGATACAAAACCTAGGAAACCAATCACCTTTAATCACGATCCTCAGCCTTGACGCCAGCAATCCCTGGCCTTGGTCTATCCTATCCTGAAGAAGACAACTCTCCACCTGTCTCGTTTGAAAAAGTTATCTGGAGTTGATGGAACAAAACCCAAAATTTTCTAAGATTCTTTCTAATCATTAACCATTTATCAAATGCACAACCACTATAAAGAAGAAAACTTGTAGCACTTTGTAAGTACAAATAATATATTTTATTTCATCCCTGAAAACAACAACAAAAAACAAAACTGTCCACATCTAGTAAGACTGAACAATTATTCCAAACCTTACCTGGCAATGGTACATAATTAATTTCTCCACATAAAGGTAGGGTACAGAAAAAGTTTGGAAAGCTACCTTTTACGATATAATATTTTCTCATACTTATTTTAATAAAACTTTATAATTATTGCTACTATGGGTGGTAGCATATTATAATAATGAACAATATCCAAAACTAAATTTAATATAGTCTAAATCTAGAAGCTAGCTGCACTTAAGCAGTTATTATAGAGAATAAATACTATGAAATATAGGGCACCATATGGCAATTAAATCTGCTACAAGGGAAATTTAAATAAAGGTGTCCTTCGCTCTATATTAGATTTAAGATTAGGATCTCTTGTGCTATATACATCAACTGTTTTCCTAAAAAGATAGTCAATCTTATAATTTAAATTATATCTTAAATGTTCTTATTTTTAAGTAGCCATTACATAAAACAAACATCTAATGTATCTGTTACACAAATCCAAAATTTCATAAAGCAGGATACTCTTATATAATACAATGTTAACATTTTCCAAGTCGTTTAATGCAGTACAAACACCTTTATACACCTATACATCTGGCTAAAGTCCCTAAGAGCCCAAGTTTCACAAATATCTCCATCCCCCTTCCCCTGCCAACATAAAGACAAAAATTATCCAAATATGGAAATAATGTGCTTTCCTGACATTGAAAGGGTTAAACTTTTAAATTAACATTCATGTCTGTGAAAAAAATCATGAATATTTTAAATTTCATCATAAAAATATCTTGTATTCTTCAGAATACATGTAAGAAAGTCTTACATATGAGATTAGAGATTACTATTTAAATGTTATTATTAATTGCCCCAATGTTTAGAATAGGTTACAGACAGTGGCTACTACCCATTTCAAGATTACACTCATATAAATGTAATTTTTAAAAATATACAATAATTAACCTCCAGTTACTCTGAAGGATAGTGCAAATGAAGACATTCTTTGGGTCATGATTTCAAAACATTATTTTCAACATGATACTTCCTTTCTCTGCTCAATCTGCGTAACAAAATAGAGTACTGGAAGTCAGCACACTCTCTAACAGTATTAGTCTAACGGTAATATACATTAACAACAAATAACAGAATGATTCAATAACAGTATTCTTTACTTGTCTCAAAAACATGTTATATATTTAAACAAATATTTTATAGAATGAACCCATGTCTTTCAATGTTTTTATTTCAGCTCAATCTCAAACACAAAAGGTTTATACAAAGATCACCTACCTGCATACCACATCAAACATTTCACCAAACTCCCTTTAAGGATATAGTACAGCATGGCAGAGACTTGCCTGAAAGCAAACTAATAATAACTTTTAAAATTTATGTACAGAATTGAGTTCCATGAATCCAGCATATTCCTTAAAGTGTGGATGGAGAGCTTTGATTGTAAAGCATTACTCTATCCTAGCCAGCGTTTTATTGTAAAAGCTTTTCTGCCCTAGGATATAGTCCATGGTGGATGTAGTGGCACAAGGGATCTTCAACTGCTATCTAATGCTGCCTGATGCGTTCATCCTTTTGTTTGTGGTCACTGGCACCAGATTCCCACTAGTACCATTAGTAGTGTTGGCTGCTGAAGCGTTCACAACCATATAGTCGACTTTGTTCTCTAGTTTCACCAACCGTTGTAAAATGTCATCCAAAAGGACAGCAATTGTTCTTTTTAGATCCGCTAGGGGAAGAGAAAATGAAAAGGAACCATATTAAACAGTGACACAGCACTTAATATTTGTGTTTTCATAGTTTGAGGGGAAAAGTGAACGATGGCTGAGTATTCTGAAAGAAAATAAACTAGAGAAAGCACTCATACCACAAATACAAAAGGCCTCATTGTTTTAATCAACAACATCACATAAAGAGCTTCTTAAAAAAATTTCGGACTTATAAAATATAAAAACTCTCACTTTTCTAGTGCCATAAAACAGATTTAAAGTCTGGTGGAAGAGTTAGTACCTTGTAAGGAATCCATTTACCTTGAATTTCTTACACAATTTGTAAAGATGACTGCAGACTAAGCAGGGAAGGTATAAAGGTAGCTGAGCTAAGTAAAAAATTCAATGAAATGCAGAAACAAGAAAGCTGGAACTTCCACAGTCTGAAACGTGGGGGAGCCTAGGATACAGGGCAGATGCCAGGAACCTGATTAATACAGCAGAGGTACCAGCAGTAGTTCTGACTTAAATTTCTTCCAGAAATGATGGGGAAGGCTCGATCTTCTAATCTCTTTGGGAGGTTAAGAGGTTTCGGTAGAACTAACCGGCAAGAATAAAATTATGACCCTTTCCTTCCTTAAGGGTCCTTAATTATGATCCTTTTCTTCTTTTCTCAGGTTTCCCAAAGGCAGCTAGCACACACTATGTACTTGATCAGTTGCAACTAGTATTGTTATTTTTTATTGATCCTGGACCAAAAAAAGCAGCTCAAGACCTAATCTGTGAACAGGGTAAAAATTATCTAGCAACAACTGATAAATTTACTGATGGTACTCTTATTAAGATATTAGAAAAAGCACTAGCAAAAGAAAAAATAAACTGGACTTCATGCAAATTTAAAACTTTGGGAGGCAACCTATGTAACGTGAAAACAATCACATATTTGCAAATCACCTATCTGGCAATGGCTTATTACCAACAACATATAAAGAACTCCCAAACTGAACAACAAAAAGATAAACAACCCAATATTTTAAATGAGAAAAAGACTAGAATAGACACCTCTCCTAAGATACGCAAATGGACAATAAGCACAGGAAAAGACGCCCAACATCACACGAGGTACCATTTCACACCTACCAGGATGGCTGTAATCAAAGAAGGGGAAACTAAGCAGAACTGGAACACATTCATCATCAGTGGGAATATAAAACGGTACAGCCAGTGCGGAAAAGTCTGCCAGTTCCTCAAAAAGCTAAACATAAAATTACCACATGACACAGCAGTTCCAATCCTAGGTATCTACCCCCAAAAACTGAAGGCAGAAATCTAAATAGATACTTGTATAACAGTGTTCATTTCAGAATTATTCACAATAGCCAAAAGGTGGAAACAACCCAAGTGCCCATCAATAGATGAAGAGATTAACAAAATGTAGTGTATAGAATATTATTTAGCCATAAAAAAAAATCATGTTCTGATACATACTACTACATGGATGAACCTCAAAGACATTAGCCAAGTGAAATAAGCCGAAGGACAAATACTGTATGACCCCCCTATGTGGACTATCTAGACCAATGCTGGGTTTTGCCATGTCTAACGCGCTCCTGTGTACAACATGCACCCCTGTTTCTGGCCCAAACTTTCAGGAAAAAAATCTTTCCTTTTAATTTTTCAATTCAATTGTTTATTTATTTATATTTAGAAACAAAACCAATTATCATATTCCAAGGTATTTTGCATACAGACATCTTTACTGCTTTTTAGAGTTAACACTTTTAACATTTTTATAGATACAGAATTAGTACTACACATGTATAATGCAAATCCTCATTTTCCCTAATGGGCAAAAAAGTGTGCATTGTACACAGCCAAACAGGGCGCAGAGATAGAAAGTGGAGTAGAGGTTCCCAAGGACGAGGGGAAGGGGAAACGGCAAATTAGTGCTTAATGGTCATAGTTTCTTGTTTGAAGCGATGCACGTTTTCGAAACTTAGTAGTGATGGTTATAGCGTGAATATAATTAATGACACTAAGCTATACACTTAAAAATGGCTAAAACAGCAAATTTTGTTATATATATTTTTACCAAAATGTGAATATATGTTATATATGTCCTATCAAAAGGTTAAAAAAAAAATGCCCTGGCTGATGTAGCTCAGTGGAATGAGCACGGGCTGGGAACCAAAGTGTCTCGGTTCGATTCCCAGTCAGGGCACATGCCTGGGTTGCAGGCCAGGTCCCCTGTGAGGGCCATGTGAGAGGCAACCATACATTGCTGTTTCTCTCCCTCTCTTTCTCCCTCCCTTCCCCCTCTCTCTAAAAATAAATAAAATCTTAAAAAAAAAAAAAAGCCAGAGAAAGGAGTAGAGACAGTTGCAGTGGTGGGTGTGGGTAAAGAGTGATTAGAAAGTACTTATTAAAAAATAAAACAAAAAGCCCCAACTGGTGTAACTCAGTTGGTTGCTCACTGCAAGTTGCTGGTTCGATTCCTGGTCGGGGCACATGCCTGGGTGGCAAGCCCCATCCCTGGTCGGGGCATGGGTGAAGAGGGACAACCAATCAATGTTGCTTCACACATTGATATTTCTCTCCCTCTCTTTCTCCCTCCCTTCCCCTCTCTCTAAGAATAAATAAATAAAATCTTTTTAAAAATAAAAATAAAATAAAAAATAAAACAAAAAATACAATATAAAGTGAGGGGAAAACTTCACTTGCAGAAAGTCCAGCCATGGAAGAACAAGACTTTCTAAGCAGTGTGCCTGTCTTCCAGCATCAGTCGTCACGAGCACCTGTATATTCCAGCTTAGGAGGAATGTAAAAGAAAACAAAGCACAAGAAAAATCCTTTGACAAAAAGTATTTGGAAATTCAACGTCTTGATATACACAACTTCTTTCAAATGATATGCCCCCAAAACAAATATATTTGCATAGAGAAGGAAAGATAAAAACAAATATAGAAAACTTTTTAGCAAATGGTGAGTCTACATGAAAGACATATAATGTTTACCATACAATTATCCCTAATTTTACTGTAGATTGAACAGTTTCAAAATAAAAGCCTGGGATAGGAGATATTGTTTATTAAGACCTGCCAATCAAGAGTTGTAACAGTATCTGCCCTGGCTGGTGTAGCTCAGTGGATTGAGCATGGACTGAGAACCAAGGGGTTCCGGTTCGATTCCCAGTCAGGGCACATGCCTGGGTTGCAGGCCAGGTCCCCAGTGAGGGCCAGGTGAGAGGCAACCATACATTGCTGTTTCTCCCTCTCTTTCTTCCTCCCTTCCCCTCTCTCTAAAAATAAATAAATAAAATCTTAAAAAAAAAAAAAAAAAGAGTTGTAACAGTATCTGCTAAACAGGAGAGAATTAAATAGTTTTTAAACCCTTCAACAAGACTACAAGAGAACGAGTAGATCTGTTTTTCCCTGGCAGTCACCCCCCCGTAGCATATCTGAAGAGGCAGTAATCTAGGCCAGAGAAGGCCAGCTAGAAAAGACTAGGGGTAGGCGGCTTTGTAAAACAGAACGAGGCTAAGGCCCTGGGAAGTTTGACACCAAGCTGATGTGTGGCATGAATTATAAAGGCACAGTCTAATCACTGATTAGAGTTAGGGTTAGGAATAGCAATCAAAGGGAAATTTGGGATTAATGAGAAACAACTATATGAAAATTTTACTTTAACAATATTCTAAAATATCATTAAATATCCCCTTTCACATTTTCTAAAATCAATTCTTTTAATAAAACATTATAAAATACCTGAAGGGATTAGCCAAAGAACACGTATTACAACCTATGGACACAGACAACACTGTGGCGATGGTCAGAGAAAAAGGGGAGCAGGGGCTGGGAGGAGGGAGGCAAAGGGGGGTAAATGAGGACATCTGCAATAGTGTCGATAATAAAACTAAAGAAAAATATATATATATTATAAAATACCATGAAATTTATTTTTTTAATATTTTATTTTATTTTTAGAGAGGGGGGGAAGGGAGGGAGAAAGAGAGGGAGAGAAACATCAATGTGTGGCTGCCTCTCACCCACCGGGGACCCAGCCTGCAAGCCAGGCATATGCCCTGACTGGGAATCGAACCGGCAACCCTTTGGTTCACAGCCCACGCTCAATCCAGTGAGCTACACCAGCCAGGGCAAAATACCATGAAATTTTTAACTACCTTGCTCCATGCTATAACGTCAGTTAACTGAAAAACCAGAACATACTAATGTTTCCTGAACTTGGGATTCTTTTAAATACACCAAATCTCCCCTTTTCTCGATTCACAATACAATTTTATGTTTACATTCTATGAGACTGTATTTTTATGAAAGTTATATGTTTATAATCATATGGGAGTCCGCGGTACTTCCCCATAAAGTCCCATCACCGAAGGTGCTAGCAATAAGAAATCTTTCCCTACCATGGGCTCCTGTGTTCAGAACCCCAAAAACAACTTGGAAGTGGATGGAGACCATATCTTATCCATCCTGCTTCGTCACACAGTAGACACTCAGCAAATGTTTGAAAAGAACATCTGCTGAATGTCTGATTCATGTGTTTGGTAGGTTGAGATTGACGTGAGGATCAGATTTAGAAAATAAAACCCTTTAAGGTTGCTCTATTTCTGTTTTAAGCTTCCTATTCTGAGAGAAGAAGTCAAACAGTTTTTTAAAAAAGAACAGGAAAAGGAAAGAATGACAAAAAATACAAAGGCACATAAGAACACAGATACCAGCAAAATAGTACCTAGCCTATTTCACAATACACAATTATTTCACAGTACACAAAAACCAAAAGGAAGATGTAATGCTGTAAATATACTAAAGATAGCCTATGGAACAGAGGACGAAAGCAGAGTTGTTACCAGAGCCCAAGTCCAAGGACACCTGGTGGAAAACACAGTTTGGCAGAAGCTAGCACTATAAAGGAGATACATCGCCCGAGGCAGAGAGAGAGGAAAACACCCTAGCCTCTTCCTTCCTCCTACTTTCCAAACCTGTGCCAAGACCTCCAACTGGCTGAACCCAGGCAGAAGCTAGCTGATGTGACGACCTGCAAAACGCCATCTACTATACGCACTCACCTACTGGAACCACTTTCCCTTGAGACACAAAATGGAACAGAGAAAGGGTAAGGAATAAAGTGAGGGCAACCGGGCACAGGACCAGCACAAACAAGAATGTTCATGTGTTTCTATCTTGATTTATCTCTTACTTATATCTCACTAGGTATTGCTGTTTGTATTCTTGGCATGAGCTGTCTCAAATCTGCTGTGGAGAAGCAGATACCCTAAGGATAACCATGTGTATAGACAAAAAGGGAACAAAATTATAGTAAAGTACAAAGCAACTAGTGAAAAGAAAACACAAACGTTTAATGCACTGTGTGAGTCAAAAACCTTTCCTTATGATTTTTCAAATTAAAATTGATATTTTACCACCACTAACCTCTGCTTAATGGTACAAGAAAGAAAACTTGAAAGTCACCTTCTGATTATCAAAGTGAATTCCCACTGTAAAGCTTTATGCTTCCTTAAAAATGAGTGTATCTATCACAGCAAAACAGCACTGTTAGTTAAAAGTGGCTCCAAAAACCTCATAAACTCTATAATTAAATGTACACTGTTTACTCTTTTACATTTTTAATAGGGCTACCTTCTCCCACTGAGTGCTGAATAAATTATGTTATTCAACAATTATTTTATTACGCCCCTACTTAAGACTGCATCGTTTAGATCTCATAAGTGGATCAATATATGTCCCCATCAAACTTTAAATACAAATTAAATGCCGAGGAACAGATGTACTTCCTGCAGCTAGTACAGCAGCAAACTGAGGGAGTCGTGAAAGTCTGCACGGTAAGTGCTGAGGCTACCCCTCCTCCCCCAGCCTTTTCCTCTCACTCAGATCCCAGAACACGTGCGAGAGCTACACGCACCCTCTGGGGAATCTGACCAGCTCAGGAGGAAAAAACCTGAACATGCTGAGATTTGAGATACCACAAAGAAACAGCACTGATGTTGTAATATAAAGAATTGGCCTTTATCAGTGACTCCTGGGAGATAGCCTCTAAGTACTTGGAATTTCCTGAGTGATAAATGTCTTTGTTATTCATGGTGGGCCCCTGGGACCACACCTGATAGTTCATTTTTTAAAATTATATTCTATTGATTATGCTATTACCATTGTCCTGACTTTCCTCCTTTGGCCCCCTCCAGCCAGCACCCCTTACCCCCTAAAGCAATCCCCCCACCATTGTTCATGTCCATGGGTCATGCGTGTGAGTTCTTTGGCTACTCCATTTTCTATACTGTACACTACATCCCCGTAGCTACACACACCTGATGGTTTATATGAATAATGTGGCTCAGAGTGAGCCCCTAGATAGGTTGCCCTAATGAGATGGTGCAGGATGAGGGCCATCGATGCCAGAAAGACCAACATGTGATTAGAGGGCTAGGGCTTTTCAGGTTGGGGAGAAGGGCTGGAAATTGAGTGCAACTACATGTCTAATAATTCAATCAATCATAAAAGAAACACAATAAAAACTCTGGGCACAAAAGTTCAGGTGAGCCTCCGTGGTTTCCAATATTCTTAATGTTGTTAGAAGGGTAATATGTCCTGATCCTACGGGGAGGAGAGAGCAGGAATTTTACACTTGGAGCGTTCTCAGACCCTACCCTACACATCTTTCCCTTTGGCTGGTTCTGGTTTTCTCTTTGCTATAATAAAACTGTATGTACAATGCTCCCACTGAGTTTTGTGAGCCGATCAAGTGAATTATTAAATATGAAAGAGTGGTGGGAACCCTCAAACTTTTAGCCAGCTGGTCAAAGGTGGGGGTGACCTGAGGACACCCAAACTTGTGACTGGTGTTTCGAGTGAAGGCAGTATTGTGAGGGATTATGCACCTAACCTGTGAAATGTGGCCTTACACTCCAGGTAGCTGATACCAGAAGTCATTGCAAATATTAAGGATACTCCCAAGAAAATGTCCAGCCAGATCACCCTATAGTGCACATCACCCAACAACTCAGCCCTTCCTACTAAGTTCTTAGTGTCTCACTCTTTTAAAAAGCCTCAAAAGGCTAAGGTTCACCAGACATATTTGGAAGAAATGCAGGAATGTGAGAAAAGCTATCATTGATGACAGTAGAAAAATAAAAAAAATAGCTCTTAAAAATTAAAAATATGAGAGACAAACTTAAAAACTCCATAAAGAGTTAAAAATAAAGCTGAAGAAATATCTCAAAAATAAAGCAAAAAGACAAAGACATGGGAAACTAGGAGAGTAAATACAGAATAATTACAGGGCCAGATTGGAAGGCCCAGATGCTGAGTAACAGAATTCCAACAAGAATGAACACAATGGGAAGGAAGAAATCAAATAAATAATTTAGAAAAAATAACCCAGAATTGAAGGACATAACTTTCAAGATTTAAAGTACCCACTGAGATCTCAGCACATGCATGAAAGTACTCCATAGCTGGGCACGGCGTGGAGAAGTTTCCAGACAGTGTGGGACAACGACCTCACAAGCTTCCAAAATATAAGTCACATATAAAGGGTAAAGAATCACAATACTAGTAGACTCTCAAAAAGAACACAGGAAGCTAAGAAAGGGGGAAAACAAAAAAAGAACAAAGCCTTTAAAATCCAGAGCCCTGGCTGGTGTAGTTCAGTGGATTGAGCGCGGGCCGGGAACCAAAGGGTCCCAGTTCGATTCCCAGTCAGGGCACATGCCTGGGTTGCGGGCCAGGTCCCCGTGAGGGCCATGTGAGAGGCAACCATACATTGCTGTTTCTCTCCCTCTCTTTCTCCCTCCCTTCCCCTCTCTCTCTAAAAATAAATAAAAATAAAGTCTTTAAAAAAAAAAAAAAAAAATCCAAAGGAAAACTATTTCCAAACCAGGATTCTATACTCAAACTTCCAATTAAGCGTGAGAGTATGAGAGAAGGGACACTTTTCAGATATGCCCTTGTACCTTTCTGAAGAACCTACCAGAGAATCGGTTCCCTAAAATAGGGTGTAACCAGTACAGGAAAACCCGCGGGATTCTAGGAAAGGGGAGATCCAACAGCAGAGAGGAAAAGGGGATGGGAAGGACGATGGTGGACTGAGATCCTAGAACCATTCATACCTATAGACCTAGAGAGGAAACAGTCCAGATCAGAGCAGATCGAAAGACTTGAGAAAGACTTCTTCAAGACATGAGAAAGTGATAAAATGCCTAACGTGTCTGAATACACTGCAGGAAACTGAAATAACTGTGGGCGTGTTAGGGTAGAAAACTAGATAAAGAATCAAAAATCAATGCTTATTGCCCTGGCTGATGTAGCTCAGTGGATTGAGCGCGGGCTGGGAACCAGAGGGTCCCGGTTCGATTCCCAGTCGGGGCACATGCCTGGGTTGCGGGCCAGGGCCCCAGTGGGGGCCATGTGAGAGGCAACCATACATTGCTCTTTCTCCCTCCCTTCTCCTCTCTCTGAAAATAAATAAATAAAATCTTAAAAAAAAAAAAAATCAATGCTTATTAATTCTAGAAGGGAAAATAAAGTAGTAGAGGAAAGGAAAAGTGATATAATGTACTACATGGCTCAGTAATGAATACCACTTACACAGCTGCATTAATGCAAACACTGAATAGTTTTCTAACCAAAATTATGACGTGAAAATAACAGGACAAGAAGGACATGTGTGTGAAAGCTGCCTGGGGTAGGTGGGATGCAATTCTGGGAAAGAAAGAAAGCTGAACCCTTATCTTGAACGGTGGTAAGTTAACAGATAACGCCTATCACTGAAAAATCAAAAAGTAGCTCAAAGAGCACATTATTTAGAGGTTTGAGGTAATCATCAAAAAAATCATATTAAGCCCGGCTGGTGTAGCTCAGTGGATTGAGCGCGGGCTGGGAACCAGACAGTCCCGGTTCGATTCCCAGTCGGGGCACATGCCTGGGTTGCGGGCCAGGTCCCCAGTGGGGGCCATGTGAGGAGCAACCATACATTGATGTTTCTCCCTCTCTTTCTCCCTCCCTTCTCCTCTCTCTGAAAATAAATAAATAAAATCTTTAAAAAAAAAAAATCATATTAAGTAATTTAAAATGGCAGGCTCTGAAAAACGGGAAATTTTAGAACTGCTGGGGGCTGGAAGAACTTTTTATTACATGAATCATAACACATTTTGATTCTTTAAGTACATACATGTATAACTTTAAAAAAACATTGAGTCCTGCTTGGCACGGATCAGTGGGTTGGGCATTGTCTCGCAAATGGAAGGGTCACTGGCTGATTCCTGGTAGGGGCACGTGTCTGGGTTGCTGGCCAGGTCCCCGGTTGGGGGCATATGGGAGGAAACCAATCGATGTTTCTAGCACAGTGATGTTTCTCTCCCTCTTTTTCCCCTCCCTTCCCCCACTCTACAAATAAATAAATGAAATCTTTTAAAAAATAAATAAAAATTTAAAAACACAAATAGAGAACACAAAGTATTCAACCTCCTCTCTCTCTCTTTTTTTAAGTCTTAAAAACAAGAGACAACTGGCATGCATGAAGGACTTAAAACACAGCTGGGATGTGGAAGGAAGAATGGTAATAAGCAACAGGGGAGTGAAAGGCAAGCGCTGTCTTGTAGGAATTCACAAATGCCACCCAACTGATGGTCTGTACCGGGATAACTGGGCAAATGTAACTATGAACTAAGTAGGATGATTATACTGCAATTACGTAGAAAAAGATCATTTTTAAGATATACATATGGTGCCCCAGCCAGTGTGGCTTGGTTGGGCACCGTCCCGCAAACCGAAAGGTCACTGGTTCAATTCCCAGTCAGGGCACATGCCTGGGTTGCAGGTTTGGTCCTTGATCGGGGTATGTATGAAAGGCAACCAAGCAATGTTTCCCTCTCTTTCTCCCCCATCTTCCCCTCTTTTTAAAGTAAAAATTTAAAAAAAAAAAGATACAAATGGAAATATCTAACAATGAAATGTCATCACTATTTCTATAATTTAAGTATTATTCATAAATTAGATAAAATAAATATTGCAAAATGTTAATAATTGTTAAAGTGATAGATATGTGGATATTTATTATATTATTTCTATTTTTCAGTACACTTGAACTTTTCATAATAAAAAGTCAAGAAAAAATGACTTTGTAAAGACCTGAGCATGAAGTAAAGAGTTAGATTTCCATTGACTATCATTTTTTCCTTTTTCCATGACTATCTTTAAAAGGGAATAGTTTAAAGAGGGGAAAACTGGCAATATTCTACAGTTATCTTACCATATCCTGCCATCGAAGCTCCATTCTCGACATCCATTGTGTTCTTATTTTCCTCTGCTAGAGCTTTAACATACCTTTTGCTTAAATCTAGTATTTGTTCACGTAACTTGACACTGCTTTGATGTCTTGGTTGTTGAAAAGTATAGTGGAGTAACATCAATCCCCAAATAAGTCCAAATATAAGCAACAGTAAACTCAATTTCTGGGACATATTTTTTCTTGAGATTGTAAAAATCATGTCTCATGAAGCAAGCAGACTCAGCCGAAAAGTGGTAACTAGAGGCAAGCCAGCAGTCAGCCAAGACTTCTGAAGGGAAAAAGAAAAAATTTCCTCCTCCTTCACTAATATGATATATTCTTCATCGTTAGCAAGGTGGCCTCCAACTCTCAATTAACTCTGTAAAATAGAAAACAAAAAAGGCCATTAGTCAAAACCTATCTCAGTAACAGAATAGACAATGAGAGATGTAAGAAGAGATTCCATAAATAGTTTTGATTTAGAACTGTATCGACTTCTTTGCCAACTTTCTCCACCACTCAGCAAACTTTCACGTATTTTATCAGTTTCATTTACACAGCTCTTCAAAATTTTAAATGTAAATAAATGATAATTTTTGGAAAATATCTTTAACAAATGCCACCACAATCACAAAATTCTTTGAATGACCTGTCATTTGTAACTAAAATTATGAATGTAAGATTTATAGGAGATCTCAGTCTATTCACAGTCACCAATCTAAATGTCTAAAAGCTATTCCTCCTCCTACTCCACTTCCTTTAAAAAAAAAAGTAGATGTAAAAATGAAAGCTAGAAATGAGGAAAAATAAAAACAATTGAAAAATCAAAATGCCTGACTAAAAAAAAACATACATATAAATAAGTGTGCCAATATTTGAAAATGTCACTAGAAAATATTACTAATGGCCATGAGATAATCTTAAGCATCCAACCTATTTTAAAATAAGTTATAATTTCTAAGTTTATACATCTAAGTTTATGCCAGACATAATGACGAGTGTTAAAACAGATTTGTGTTAAAACAGGTTAGAAAATTATTTTATATTTTCAAATTTACAATTCTAAATTTTAAGTAATGCAGATATGTATTTTTATGATTTAAGGAAACAATGAAAAGGTTATAGTTCAGTTTTTTTAAAAAGAGAAAGGTGAGGACAAACATGGCATGGAGAAAGACATGGAGGGTAATAATGTGTATGAATCACCAAAGTGTCTAGTGAAGACAACTATTCAAGGGGTGGGGAAAGAATGAAGAGGGTAAAGGCGTTCAAATACATGGGGACAGAGGAAACCAGACTTTGGGTGGTAAGCACGTAATGCAATATACAGATGATGTATTATAGAATTGTACACTTGCAACTTACATAATGCTATTAACCAATGTTACTCCAGTAACTTAATTTTAAAAAACAAGACTTCCAGTCGAGATGGAGGCATAGATAAACACGGCTCACGTCCTCACACAACCACAGCAAAAATTACAACTAAACTACAAAACAACTATCACCCAGAATCGTCAGAAAATCAAGCTGTATGGAAGCCGGACAACCAAGGAATTAAAGGAAAGAAGTCACATTCATCCAGACAGGTAGGAGGGGCGGAAACATGGAACGAACCACCCCACACCCACATGTGGTGGATAAAAATCAGGAGGGTTACCTCAGGAGCTAGGGATCCCAGCCCCATACCAGAACCCAGAACCCAGGGTTCCAGTGCCAGGAAGATAAGCCCCCACAACTTCTCTCTGTAAAAACCAGTGGGGGTTGGGGCAGCAGAAGTAACTGCAGGATTCTCAGTCTCCTCTTCAAGGGCCTGCAATGGACTTAGGACCTATGCAGACTCACTCTCTCTGGGCTCCAGCACCAGGACGGCAGCTGGAAGGGCACCAGTGGCACATGGGGAGAAACAGAAGTGTCTGGCATCGGGGTGAAAGCTGGGGAACAGCTTCCTCCCAGACAAAACTACAGGGGCCAAGCAGCGGCCTTGTCCCCTTTCTGAGCCCTCCACACAGAGCCACAGAGCAGCGATACCATATCCAAGACTCGTCAACCTGGTTCACACGGGGTGTGCCCCCCTCCCTGCCCAGATGATTACCTAAGGCTCCGCCCCATTCAACTTCAAGTGCACTTTTCTACAATAGGCCACACTATTAAGACAGTCAAAGCAGCTCTACCTAAGGGAAGGAAAAGGCCACTACGCCTCTCTCATAGCAATAAAACGACAAGAGAAAATGTCTGAGATGTCCTAACGTCCTAAATTAAATTACAGTAGGCCAAGGGTGGGAGGAAGTGACAAGGAAGGTTAATCAGTTAACAGTGGGGGTTCAGGGGTGGGGGGTGCAAAACAACAAAGGAGCGCTCACATTCCTGGTCTATGTGGAAACTCTGAATCAACTTCCAGGCAGCTATTTCAGTGCCCATCTCAAAGGAATACTGGACAACCAGCTGCTACCACATCCTGCTTCCTCATGAACATTCCTGACTCGGACTTTGCCCACAGCCAATCCAGAAGCATCAAATACTGCCTCCTTGAAGACTATCCCTGAACTTTCTTTGGTTCACTTCTCCCTCCCCAAATCTATAGCAAATGTATATTCTTCCAAAATAACCTACATCCTTTTTCTCCAAACCCATTGTATAAAACAGCCCCTTCAACGCCGGGACCCTGGACGTGTCTCTCTTCTCCATCTGGCCCTGCCTCTGGTGGTTCAGACTGCACGCACCAGGGCCCGTCTCTGCTCCAACAAACCCTTTCTTTCAAGACAACATTTGGTCACAAACACTCTTGTTGAACAAAAACAATAGCAAAAACTGCAGTACTGAACAATGACAGAGTTCTTACGTGTCTGATTCTGAAATGCACACTTCACAAGAGATATCGTTTAATTTTACAATGATTCCAAAAGAAAGTTGTTGTTATTCTCACTTTAAAGATGATCAAATTAAAGTTTAGAGAGGTTAACATGCCTAAGAATTTTATCCAGGCCAAGAGACTTTTTAACTGCACAGAAAATCCATTTCTTTAACACGACCCTTTGTCCTTGCTGTCCATCCACTCCCTTCCTTTATCATTAAGCCCTTAGGCCATCAGAGTCCATCAGCATCAAACTGTCTTAAGGAACAAAGCCTGGGGTCCGTTGAACACAGAAATAGAGTTTGGTCAAGCTGAAGATAACACCTTGACTTCAGCTGTGTTTCAGCACTAGGCCCACAAGAGCAGCAGAATGGCCCAGTGGGTCGCACCCTCTCAAAGCCAGACAGGCCATGGCTGACAGCAAGGCCTGATACAAAGACCAACTACTCCCCATCCCGTCCCCAACCGATCAGTAGCACCCATGACCCCCATTCCTTTAGCCATCATTATTAATGACTTTTCCCCTAGATAGCCATCCCCTGGAAGCTATCAGGTCTTTTCGCACTGGCTTGTCTGTGACTCCAGGCTTGGCACCATTTCCTGAACTAATAAACCTCTACTTTCGTTGCTGTGAACTCCAGTTCGCATTTGACTGGGCTTTGATGTGCAAAGGTGAACAGTCTGGATCCCTTTTAATCTGGTAACAACTTCATGCCTGAACTTTGGCAAGAGCTACAAGTCCACAAGTTCGGAATATTTACCTCCATTCAGGGTCTCTCCCTTGCTTTAAAAAGGGTCCCTAAACCCAGCCCTATTTGAACTCATAGGTTTTACAAAACTCCACAAAAGTGACAAATCCCAAGGCTGTAATGGCATTAGACAGAGAACAAGAGGTTGAAGAAGCGGTAAGGGATGGGTGAGTGGACAGAAACAGGCCAACGTAGGCAGCCTGATCTATAAAATGTAAAGTCCTCCCAAGTACAAGTTTACGAATGAAAAGCTGCTCACCACCACGAACTTTGCTTAAAGGGTGAGTGACAGTACTAACACCAGACACAAAATAAAAACAGACTGGTAGTGAACCAGGAAGAAACATAGCTGAGGAAGATACACCCCCAAAGTAATAAATCCCAGGGAACAAATAGACCTAGTTTAAACCCAGTGTTTCCCAAAAATCTAAGCTGCAAAGATTAAATAAAGACCCCTCATTGCTCTATACTGCCTGTATAGCACTCGACTATACTATCGGATTCAGAAAGACGCCTTCCTGAAAGGTCTTCATAGCCTTGACTCTACATGGAATGTGTCCGCTCACCACTGCCCTCGACAAAATTAAAGCAGCCCACTTCAGAGAAAAGTCAGAAACTTTTACAGGGACTAACTACTATAGTAAAAAATTCATATGCTTTGTGTTTGTATGTTTTTCTATAGTGATAAGTAAAGCATTTTTTTAAGATTTGAATTTATTTATTTTTATAGAGAGTGCAAGAGAGAGCGAAAGAAAGGGAGAAAAAGATCAATGTGTGAGTGTGAGAGAAACATTGATCTGCTGCCTCCTGCATCCTGCATGCCCCCCCACTGAGGACCTGGCCCCCAACACAGGCATGTGCCCTGACCGGGAATCAAACTAGCGACCTTTCAGTTCATAGACTGGGGCTCAATCCAGTGAGCCATACCAGCCAGGGAAGGAGTAAAACGTTTAGTATGAAAAGGGTCTGTCCTTAGGAACAGCAAAGAGGTGAGAAATTGGGAGTAGTTAATCCCACTCTACACTAGGAAACTACAAAAGGACACCAAAGAATAAAGAGGGCAGCGGAGCTACCTAGAAGAAAGGATACCCTGGAGCCTTCTCCAAATTGAAAAGATTGCCAGGAGCCAGCTGATGTCTCACAAAGTCTGAGTAGGACTTAAGGCCCATGAGGATTACAACCAAGGGTTCATTTAAACAAGCAATTCCAAGCAAGCTCAGCAGAGATGACTAAGATTCCTACAAGACACCATTCAGCCTTTGGTCTCATCTGAGAGAATGCTTCACTTTAAAACACCTAGAAAGTTTTTTGAAAAATCCCAATGCCAGGTCACACACCATATCAATTAAGTTAGAATGCCTGGAGGTGGGAGTCAGGCATCAGTACTTTTCAGTTTAAATCTCAAATTTCTTCATGAAGTAGCAATGACAGCTACAGGTAGGACCATTAAAGTCAAAGTTACAAGGCTGTTCATCGGATATGCCATACATGGACCTACCTACAATGACCTTGAAGGGGGAGGGATAAGGGAAAGAGAAAACAGGTGACCTATGCTGGAACCCAAGTCATTCCTTCCCAGGTGGGCGGCAGGGGTAGAGGTGGAGTGAAGAGAAAGCACCATCCACTCGTACCACTTTAGTCCCTAGGATTGACATGAATACGCTGTCCTATTCTCGGAGAAGAATTTCTGTGATTTCATATAGGAAAAAAAGACAAGAAATTATACATTCTTCAGCAACCTAAGGTAATTTACACTGGTATATTTAAAGAGAAATCATTCTAAGACTCAACCTTTAGAAAAGAAAGGGTTCAATGTCTTATTTTCATACAATGTTCAAAGTTGTAAATGACAGAGGAACTAATACTTCGAATCTCCCCAATTTTTCTTTATGTTGCAAGTACTGGTCCAGCTCCTGGCAAGCCACCCAAGTCAGGATGGAGACGATAACAAGAAACGTTCAGTAAAAGACCTACAATGTAGCTGAAGACTTATGGCTACCATCTAGCATAGAATTTATTAGAGTCCTTCCTCCACCAAAATAGTCTACAATCTCAACATTTTTTAATCCTAACTTCTAGGCCACTATATTGTCTACTGCTCACTTCCAATCTGTCATAACTAACAACTGGAGAGTTTTTAAAGGCAAAAAATGAAATTGACATTTTTATCACTAAACCTTCATCATTATTATTAATTTTGACCAAAATAGATCCCTGAGTATTTTTAGGATTCCCAGGGGAAAGTTCTCACCCAACTGCAGAATTTACATAAGGAATTACAGTCCACGTGGCCCAAAGGTACAAGAATTACAGAGAAGACACACACTTAAAATACAGTATCCTGGAGAGTACTAGAGCTGAAGAAGGGTAACAGAGTGCGGTCCAAGCGCCATCATCTCCACAAGGATTCCTGCAGCTGCTTCCTAAGTGGTTTCCCAAATTTCTCCCCAATCCCACCACAAGCCATTGTCCTCACGACAGATAAAACGTTCTTTCATAAACAGAAGTCATGGTTTGAATAGTAACAATTTGAACATTTCTCCAAAGGAGATATGAAAATGACCAGTAAACACATGAAAAGATGCTCAAATCACTACTCATTAGGGAAATACAAATTAAAACCATCCATTAGGATGACTATGAAGGGCATCCGAGTATGCCACTCCAAAATATGCCATTTTGGTATAAAGATTATTTTGAGCCCGGCTGGTGTAGCTCAGTGGATTGAGCGCGGGCTGGGAACCAGAGGGTGCCGGTTCGATTCCCAGTCAGGGCACATGCCTGGGTTGTGGGCCAGGTGTCCGGTGAGGGCCATGTGAGAGGCAACCATACACTGCTCTTTCTCTCTCCCTTCTCCTCTCTCTGAAAATAAATAAATAAAATCTTAAAAAAAAAAAAAAAGATTATTTTGAGCTGAGGATAATGATAAACAGCAGATGCAGGAAGGACTCCCTGCCCTCCCCTTTTACCTAAAAGACCTGAATTTCCTGTGAGAAAGGTGAGAACATTCTTATCACAGGAGACAAGGAGGAATGTATAGCAACACACCTTACTAAAACAACCTTTATTCTCCATTGGTTTCCCTCTTATATTTACCTCCCCACAACTTACTGCTGCAAGGAACTCAAAATCCTTTTCCTCTGTCTTGTCACATCTCCACAACTCTTTGTTTAAATGGTATGTAAGGTCTCTGGCCTAACTGCCTAAGAGTTTTCACTTCTGTAATGCTCTCTATTTGTATATCAAATAAACCTTTTTCTTTAGTTAATCTGTCTTTCCTCAGTTTAATTTGCAAAACCCAGATATTGAACTTAAGAAGGTAGGGGGAAAAGTTTTTTTCTTATAGCTTGTGGGGGTCCAGAATGAGTCACCCCAAGATGTGCCTCTGTGGTATACAAGGTCTGTCTGGGGAAAAAGTCCAACCATTGTTAATATAATGAGAATGGTTTTCAAGAAATCGATGTCATCTGGCAGCCAAGGACAGTGGACTGGAATGTAGATACGGAACAATGACAACTTCACTGTACTAGTCAGTGGGGGCGGTAGACACCCCCCCAGTGAGCAAGTGGACCGTGCGGCTGTCACATTCAAAATGACTGAGCAAGTAGAGCAATGAATCTGCATCAAATGTTGCATTAAGCCTGAACACTCCTCCACAGAAACTATTCAGATGCTTCAGAAGCCCACAGCTATGGGCAACTGGAGATTGGCAGCTTTATCACAACAACGTGCCTGCTCATGCATCACGTCTGGTGCAGAGATTTTTCATGAAACATCAAATCACCCAGGTGACTCAGCCCCCCTAGAGTCCAGATTTGACACCTTGCAACTTCTGGTTTTTCCCAAAATTAAAATCACCTTTGAAAGGGAAGAGATTTCAGACTGTCAATGAGATTCGGGAAAATATGATGGTGCAGATTGGCAGAACTGTGTGAGGTCCCAAGGTACCTACCAAAGGGGACTGAGGCGTCATTGTCCTATGTACAACGTTTCTTGAATCTTGTATCATCTTCAATAAATGTCTCCAGTTTTCATATTCCATGGCGGGATACCTTCTGGATAGGCCTGTACAGACTTGTTTTGAGCTAAGGACAATTTTAGCTTCAGGCTCAAGGGAGACTTCTGTCCCTCCCTAGAAAAACGTGAATTAGGGGCCTTACCCAGAAGAAGAGGTTAACTACACAGCAGGACAAACTTCTATTTACTAAGCATCTGCTCTTATTAACATCCTGCAACGGCCCTTTAGAGCCCCCAAAGCACCTTACCTCGTCCCCAGCTCGGGACATCTTATATGCCCATGTTCCATTTCCAGCTCTGCCCCTCACCTGCATGTGGGGACTCTGACTGTGTTGTATGCGGGGTTCCCTTACCAATCTATGCATTCCACTTGCTTATTTTCTCTGGCTCATCTGTCTCATGTCCATTTGATTGTTAGACCAGCCAGAAGAACCTTGAAGGTAAAGCAAACTTTGTCCCTCGCCCACAACTACTATCAAAAATGCACGTGTCAGTACGGATACAGAGAAACTGAGACTCTGGTGCACAGCCCCTGTGAAAAACAGTACAGCAGTTCCTCAACATTAACCACAGAATTATATGTTATGATCCAGCAATTCTACTTCTGGGTAAAACCACAAAAGGATTGAAAACAGGGAATCAAAAGACATACTTGTACACCCATGGTCACTGCAGCATTATTCATAATAGCCAAAGGTGAAAACGACCCATGTGTCCATCGACAGATGAACAGAAAAACAAAATGTGCTATATACATATAAGGGGTTATTATTCAGCTTTAAACAGAATAAAATTCTGATGCAAGCTGAAACATGGATGAATCTTAAAGACATTATACTGAGTTAAATTAAATAAGCCAGACACAAAAGGACAAATATTGTATGGTTCCACTTACAAAGGTGATATAGTAGGCAGTTACACAGACACGGGCAGAGCGAGAACCATGGGCCAGGTACAGAAGGTAAGCAGGGCTGCAAGCCCCAGCTGCCTGGCAACAGACAACTGTAAGGCAGGACTTCCCCCCCAGGGTGACATTTCCTCCCCTAGCATATCACTGATCTTCTGGTTTTAGACCCCCTGACCTTCCACATCACTGGTCACATGGCTCAGACCTTTCCCCCGACCTTTCCTCCCCCGGCACGTCGCCAGTCATGTGGAAAGCACCCCCTTAGTGGATGAGCAAGGGGGCTGGAGTGTGGCCTCATGTGACTCCCACACAAGCCCAGGGAGTGTCCACTCCCTGGAGCATTAAGTCCTCAGGACAATGAGGGTCTGATCATGTCAAATAATCTTCGGAACAAAGCCACAGGTCTGTTGACCAAAAAGACAGAGATATGGTCAAACCAGAGATAACATCTAGGCCTCAGTTGTATTTCAGCTCCAGGCCCAGAAAAGCAGCAAAACCAGTGATGTCAGAATCAGCTGCAAGGACCACTGACCCCCTGCCCTAGTGAGGAGCCATCAGTGGAGACCACAGCCCTGAAAGGACACACCTGGAAAGCTGATGAACATTCCACTGAGATCCTCCTCTGAAATTCCTGCCTTTAAAAATCTGTATGGCAAGGGATCCAGCGTGCACTCGCTCTTGCTCTCTCTCTCTCTCTCTCTCTCTCTCTCTCTCTCTCTCTCACTCAGCCAAAGGTACTACAAGAATCACTGTCTACTAGTCTCCTGAGGAATTCACAGCTAGAGAGGCAGGAATTTATTAGAAAAAGGACACAGTATATTCACCAGAGCTCAGAGGTTCAGAGAATTCTCTCCAAAAAAAGACTCAGAAACAAGTCCTCCACAGATCTGACTTTGGAATGTAACTTCAGGGGAAAAGGCCCATTCCTAAAATACTTTCTCTACATAATATTGCCTAAGGCCAATATTTGATGGAAAAAAATTAACATAGGACACAGCCATTCACTCCTAATTCTGTGTAAGATTTAAACTGCTAATTGTCTTGAAAGAAACTACACTTAAATTCCAGCTGAGATACAGTAATATCATACCTACAGATATTAGCTCATTTTTAGATGGCATATTTGGGAAAGGGAAGAGAAGACTATGGCACTGAAGAGTACAAAGATAAAAAAATGTGTAAAGTAAGTTAGGGTTAAAATATTAAAGAAAACGGGAAACAATCATTAAGCCACAGTAAAAGTTTAATCTAAAATATACACACACTACTAGCCCTGGCTGGTGGGGCTCAGTGGATTGAGTGTAGCCTGCAAACTGAGAGGCTGCTGGTTCGATCCCCAGTCAGGGCACATGCCTGGGTTGCGGGCGGGTCCCTGGGGCGTTGGAGAGGCAACCAATTGATATTTCTCTCGCATAGTGGTTTTTCTACCTTTCTTTCTCCCTCCCTTCCCCTCTCTCTAAAAGTAAATAAATAAAATCTTAAAGAAAATAAAATATATTATGCCATACTGGATATTTCAGTCAAAGCCTCAGCCAGTGGCATTTTGTGCCCACACCCACCTCTACAGCTAACTAGCAAGCACTGGGCTCCTCTGCCTGAGGCCTTGGACAAAAAGAGGTCCTTAAGAAAACCAGGATGGCCCGGCTGGTGTAGCTCAGTGGATTGAGCACGGGCTGGGAACCAGAGGGTCCCGGTTGGATTCCCAGTCGGGGCACATGCCTGGGTTGCGGGCCAGGTCCCCAGTGGGGGCCATGTGAGAGGCAACCATACATTGCTGTTTCTCTCCCTCTCTTTCTCCCTCCTTTCCCCTCTCTCTGAAAATAAATAAATAAAATCTTAAAAAAAGAAAAAAAAAAGAAAACCAGGATGTTGAAAGTAGAAGCCAAAAGGGAAAGAATTTACAAAAAGGAACAATGAAGTTAGATTAGGGGATTGATAAAGAAACAGGAAAGGTAGGTAAACAGCAGCTGTGAGCAAAAGGAAAACGACAGACAGCAGGGAAGAAGAAAACTAAGCCCATCAACAACAGAGGCAGCACCTGCAGCTCATGAAAGGGAAAGATGAACTCAGCAGAGATCCTTGTTTGTGACACCTTTCTAGATCTTTCACCTGCATCTCCTTCCTCAAGGTGGAAATACACACTAAGATACAAATAAATGACTGAAAGGGTTTACATCCATTTTTTCCCCGCATTAAAAAGAATGTCTAAAAATCCTGATCATTGCAAGTCTGAGGAAGAAGAGTCCTCGGAATCAGACCGAGTCACGACTTCAGAGGAGGAAATTGAGGGCCGCAAAGGGACCTAAGGTCACACAGATAATGACAGTGCTGGGGCAGCACCAAGGTCTTCTATTTCTATAGTCATTACCCACTGTCCTATGCTACACTAAATAACACCAACCTAGAAACCTTGTTTTCAAAGCAAGTATTTTTGCCACATGTTCTTAAATGAATCAGAAATCTTTATGTACAATATGCCATCTCCCGCAGTTTAAATAAGTTTTCCACTTATTTATTCTCTGGCTCTCTGTTATCCTTATGAAATACATTCATTCGAGTTCTCCTATTCTTCTGGAAAAAAATTTTTTAAATATTTCTGTCACTAAAGACAGAACATTCATCAGGCCCCACCGGCTTTGCCTCGCTATTCATATATTCTGTACATTCAAACACAGCATCACTCAGGACGGGTTATTTCACTCACTGCACAGTGAACACTACAAAATAGACATTTTAAATGAAAACAATCTTTCAACTAAGTACCATAAAGAGTTCTTTGAAGAAAAACTCATCACCAATGTCAGTGAAATTCAGGAGAAAACAGTGCAAGAACAACTGAAACTAAAAAGCGCTAAAGTGCAATGTTTCAAGTCATTTCCTTATAAAATTTATTACAATACATTCAACAACATATCCTGAAAACAAAAACTTCAACTTGGAAACACGAGTCCCAAAGGGAGGAAATTACTAACCAGTGGGAAAGAGTAGAAAGAGGCAGAAAAAAGTTAATACGTGGTGGAAAGATGGTGAGGCCCCATAGCAGGATGGCGGAACACCTAGATGCTTCCTCTGCCAAAACACTTCAGCTCCTCTGAGGATCCCGCAAAGGACAAAGCTGGGGGGAGGGAGGTGAGTGAGTCCTGCAGAGTCATCAATTTCCTAAGAACATCTTACAGCAGCAGAAAATAAGAAGACAGCATATTTTTAAAAAATTCTTTGCTTAGGTTTAAGGTGAATGAGGCATAAAGTGAAGAACACACAACCTAGGGTGATGATGATTAAAGAAAGAAAAACACAAAACTCACAAATCCAGAGACTATTTCAGTATAGCTAATGAAAGCACCACGGGCAAAAGATTTGTCAAATAAAGAATTAGTGGAAGTGTAAGCACACTACTTGTTATTCTAACAATTTAAAGGTGTATATTTGGCCCTGGCTGGTGTAGCTCAGTGGATTGAGTGCGGGCTGCAAACCGAAAGGGTCGCCGATTCAACTCCCAGTCAGGGCACATGCCTGGGCTGCAGGCCAGGTGCCCAGTGGGGGCCACGTGAGAGGCAACCACACATCGATGTTTCTCTCCCTCTCTTTCTCTCTCCCTTCCCTTCTATCAAAAAAAAAGGTAAATAAAAATAAAATCTTTAAAAAGAAAATAAAGGTGTATATTTTATCTCCATTTGATTGATGAGAAAACTCCAATTTGCAGCCTGTTTAACCAAGGTCACAAAGCCAGGCAGTGACTTGATCAGGATGGGAACCCAGGCTAGCTGAGCCCCACTAAACACTGCTTGCAAGAGTATAAGCCGTCTGAGTTCATACTTACCAGTCACCCAGGACCTGAGTTTTGAAGAGGGATTAAAAAGTGGGTATTTGAGGCCCGGCTGGTGTAGCTCAGTGAATTGAGTGCGGGCTGGGGGGCAGAGGGTCCCGGTTCGATTCCCAGTTGGGGCACATGCCTGGGTTGTGGGCCAGGTCCCCAGTGAGGGCCATGTGAGAGGCAACCATACATTGCTCTTTCTCCCTCCCTTCTCCTCTCTCTGAGAATAAATAATCTAAAAAAAAAAAAAGTGGGTATTTGACTCTCTCAAAGTTGTGTACAAAAAAAAAGGCCTTACAAACTCAGAGACCTAAAGCAACCTCATAGGATGGCCTGAAATTAAGTTTCCTAACTAAAAGCGAGTCGTGGCAGGTAGTCCCGTTCTAGGTTGGTATCTTCCCTGGCAAAGAGCCTTACCTTGACTGAGCCTGTCCATTGTCTTTCTGCCATCTACTGTAACATACCTTTGAAATGTCAGGAGAATTTCCTTTATCCAGGCCCCTCAGGGCACAATCACTGCACCAGATCACAATCCATCACTGTGTTGTTACCTGTTAACTATCCTATACCCACCAATGTAAAAGTAGTATGTGTCTGCCCTGGCCGGGTAGCTCAGTTGTTTACAGCTTCATCCCAACATACCAAGGTTGCAGGTTCAATCCCAGGTTAGGGCACATACAAGAATCAACCAATGAATGCATGGATAAGTGGAACAACCTATAGATGTTTCTCTCTCCCTCCCTCTCTCTTAAAAATTTTTTTTAAAAATCAATAAATAAAAAATTTTTAAAGAAGTATGAAGTATGTCTATCCTTTTTACTTTTTATCCAATCTAAAGAAATGTCCCCGCTTTGCTTTCTCCCACCTTCCTGATCTATCACCAATGGATTTCATGTAACCCCCTCACGTCTTCCCCTATGATTCTGATGTATAAAATAAGTGGTAAAACTGCCATCTCCTGGAGCATTTTCTCAATCCGTTGAGATGTTGCTCCCCCACAATTATCGTCAGTTTGGTTCAGATAAACTCAAAAATTCTTACAGGTTTGGACGTTTCTCACCTCCACAAAGTAGAACAGAGCTGAGCTGTCAAAAACATAAAAAGAAGTGAGTGCGGCTGCAGCGCAGCAGCGGCACTCCGTCCCCGGCCGCTCAGGTGCCTGGGTCCCGCGCCAGCGGCAGGGACCCAGCGCGCCCGCTCTAGCCACGCAGCCAGGGCCCCGCTCAGGTCTCCGCCTGCAGTCCACCCGCCCGGCGGTCAGACCCAGTGGGGCAGGGACAAAGAGCCGCCGGGCGACCGGTCCCCAAGTCGGGTCTCTGCGGACGCCCAACGGCAGCAGCCCGGGTGCGGCGGGGGGCGGGGCGCGGCGGAGGAGGGGTGGCTCCCGGCCCGAGGGTTCCGCGAGTGGCTCTGGTGGGCAGGCTGGGACGTCCCCAGCCCCCGCTCCCCTCCCGCCTTCTCCCCATTACCTTATCTGTGGGGTTCTCGTCACCGTCGCCGCCGCCGCCAAGGGGCTCTGGGGCGGCGCAGCGAAAGCCGATTAGAGGGCGTCAGCTGCGTCCAGTGCTGGCGAAGCAGCCTTTAGGTTGGGATGGAGAAAGGACGCGACTGGGAATCTGGAATGAGGTTGGTTTCCAGCTGGTGGAGATCCTACTCTCCTCACCGCTCATACTCCGCTTCCGCTCCGCCTCCCGGCTCGGCAGGGCCCTTCCCCCACCTCGGAGTCGACTCCGCCGCACCGCGGGGCATTGTAGGAGTTGTAGTCCCAGAATGCGGAAGAGGCGGCACGTGCTTCAAGCCCCGGGGCACCTACTTCAGGTCAGGCCGACGCCGTTGCGCGGCAACCAGAGGGGCGGCCCGCTTCTTCTGGATTGGAAGAGGAGTTTACCAGGGGGTGCTCTGTCTGCCTGATTGGCTGCGGGCGCTGAAAGAGGAGTGTGGGTGTCTTACTCTACTCCTGGCCCTCCAGCAGAGAACCAATAATTCCAAAAGCTGTTGGCTTGAGGCAAAGGGATTTAGTGATTAAAAGTGTGCTCTAGCCCTGGCTCCTGTGGCTCAGTGGATTGAGCACCGGCTGGGAACCAAAGGGTCGCTGGTTGGATTCCCAGTCAGGGCACATGCCTGGGTTGCAGGCCAGGTCCCCAGTGAGGGCCATGTGAGAGGCAACCATACATTGAGTTTCTCCCCATCTCTTTCTCCCTCCATTCCCTTCTGTCTAAAAAATAAATGAATAAAATCTTTTAAAAAAAAAGTGTGCTCTAGGCAAGAATGTCCATTATTGCTCCTGAATGTCCTAAGCCAACGGAGTAAGGCGAGAAAAATAAAAGATTGACTAGGAAAAAACAAAATTGTTATTCTTAACAGATGATATAATTATGTATGTTGCAAATTCAAAATAATGTACAGATAAACTGTTACAATAACAATTCAATAAGATTTATAAATCATACTTTTTAAACATTAATATTTCTATGTTCCAGGAGATACCACTTACAATAGCTTAAAACAAATATTAAATAATGAGTAAATCAAAGAAACGCAAGACCTGTATGAAGAAGAAAATATTTTTAAAAACATTGAAAAGACCTGAACAAATCTGAACAAATAAGAGGTAACAACAGTTTCACAGATTGGAAGATTCAATATTGAAAGATGTCAAGTCTCCAAATTTATCTGTAGATCCAGTGCAATTCCAGATAAAATCTCAATAGGTTTGTGTGTGTGTGACAGAAAAACTTAACAGGCCAATTTAAAATTGAATGGAAGAGCAGACAACCAATCATGAAGATGAGTAGTAAAAGAAAGTGAAAGAGGAGGATTAGGAGCAAGAGTGGGAAGACTTGTGCTACCAGATATCAAGCTTTGTTATAAAGCCCTAATAATTAAGGCAGTGTGTTATTAAATCAAGGATAGACAAATAAACCAATGGAACACAATAAAGAGCCCAAAAAGTTTCACCCATACATGGAAATTTGATGTATGTTGTCATGGTGGTAATGCAGAACAATGCCTGGTCCAAGGACACATGAGTAAGTGAGAGACTTTTAAACAAATCCAAAAAGCACTATATAATAGAAACACTGATAAAATACAGCTACATTAAATTTAAGACTTAGTTTTATCAAAGGACACCATTAAAAGAGTTAAAAACTCTCAAAGTCAAATAAGAAATTTACAGCAAATTAACATCATCAAAATGTCCACACTACCCAAAGCAACATATACATTCCACACAATCCCTATTAAAATACCAATAACGTATTTCACAGATATAGACAAACATTTCAAAAATGTGTATGGAACTATAAATGACCCCGAATAGCCCACAGCAATTTTGAGAATGAAGAACAAAGTAGGAGGGATCACAATACCCAATATGAAACTATATTACCAGGCCACTGTAATCAAAACAGTCTGGTACTGGCATAAAGACACATAGATCAATGGAACAGAATAGAGAGGTCAGAATAAATCTATGTCTCTATGGTCAATTAATATTCAACCAGTCAGAATGGCCATCATTAACAAATTGACAAACAACAAGTGCTGGTAAGGTTGTGGAGAAAAGGGAACCCTAGTATATTGTTTAGGGGAATGCAGACTGGTGGAGCCACTGTGGAAAACAGTAGGGAATTTCCTCAAAAAACTAAAAATGGAATTGCCTTTTGACCCAGCATTATACCCTAAGAATCCTGAAACACCAATTCAAAAGAATCTATGCACCCCAATGCTCAAATGCTGGAAGCAACCTAAGTGCCCATCAGTAAAGTGCCCATGACTGCCCATGAGTGGATCAAAAAACTATGGTACAGCTCTGGCTGGTGTGGCTCAGTGGATTGACTATCAGCCTGTGAAACAAAGGGTCACCAGTTCGATTCCCAGTCAGGGCATATGCGTGCATTGCAGGCCAGGTCCCCAGTAGGAGGCACACAAGAGGCAACCACACATTGAATATCTCTCCCTCTCTTTCTCCCTCCCTTCCCCTCTCTCTATAAATTAAAAAAAAAAAAAAAAACACAAAACTATGGTACATTTACACAATGTAATACTACGCAGCAGAAAGAAAGAAGGAGCAAGTACCCCTTCACACCATGGATGGAACTAGAGAGCATTATGCTAAGTGAAATAAGCCAGGTAGTGAAAGACAAATATATGATCACACCGTTAGGTGGAACCTAATCAACAAAACAAACAAGCAAGCTCCAGAACTTCTCCAAGCTTTAGTTTCCCCATTAGTAAAATGGCAGGAATAAGAGTAGCTAGATGTCATGAGAAATAAAATAGTGTAGAAAGCACATTGCATACTGCTTGGCACATGGCAAACCCTCAGGAAGTGTTCGTTGTTATCACTTTGACCACATTAAAGCATTGAGGCAAGTAAAATCATGAGATAGTCCCCTATAGTAGGGGTTGGGGGTAAGGAGATAAATACATGAACAGCCACAGCAGAATGTGATTATCTGCCATACGGAGAGGGAAAAAAAAAACACTTCTATCTGAATGGGGCAAGTCTGCACGGTAACAGAGCACAAAGGAAAAAGACAATACAGGTGGAGTACACAAAACAGGAGAAAGTCTGGGTGCAGATTACCTGCACCCTCAGCTACAGTAGGCACTAGCCCCATGTGGCTTTTAATGACTCTCAGTGTGGTTAGTATGAATTGAGATGTGCTGTGAGTGTAACATGCACACCAAGTTTTGAAGATTTAGTATAAAAACAAACCTAACTATTTCTAATTGTTTTAAAATAATGAATCTAGGTTAACATAATAATTTGATATATTTGTTTAAATAAAGTACATTATTAAAATGAATCTACTTTTTTTTTATTACATATGTGACTGGCATTGTATTTCTATTGGACAATGTTCCTATAGAGATACATGGGGAAAAAAAGGAAGCTAGGACAGAGCAAGGGCCTTAATTGCCATACTAAGGAACTTTTACTTAATTTAAGGAGCCAAACAAATTTTTAAGATGAGGAGATGGTTATGTATTTGTCTATGAAACTCTTTCATTATTTGATATTTGTTTATATTAAACCAATCTCATCTATTAGATTGTAAACACTTTACTATCCACAGTTTCCAGAGACTGGTAGAAGACATTCAGTAACCCTCCTACTGACATCATGCACAAATCTCTGGACACCATATATATTCAATAAATGCTGTTTGACCCTGATAGAGTTCAGCAATATATTCCATTGCACTTTACAACCTAGAAATCATTTTCTCAGGTGTAGTGGGATGTATTGCCATACTCCTCCCACATATCTGTCAAAGAAAGACCTAAAATCAAAAGAATGTAATCAGCTGCTCAAATAAATTTAATCAGAGTTGAAGGCATTCCTTCCTGGAACCAAAGATAAAAACCATAACCAACTAGTACCAGACCCCTTATACTAGGAAAACGCCTTGTCAGCAACGTAATAGGGGAGAAGGCAGTCACTAAAAGACAAGGTTAGTAATGTCATGCTAATAAGAAAAAGGTCATTCTAGAGGTTAATCACGTTTGTCTCAGGAAAATGTTAGAAACTGATCGGGAGAAGGAACTGGAATGAATACCTACTTCTGTTCTTATTTATGGGACAGAACATGACACTGCTGAGGCCTGCAGGATTGCTCAGATCTGCTGAGACCATGAGAAGAACTCTGGACTAAACTTGTGGGCAAATGACTCTTTCCCCAGGGGAGAGGTGGCTCTTCCCTGAGGGTTTGAAATGGGAAGAACAGGAGGAGGGAGGGGCAGGTCAGAAATGGAGGGAGCCTCCCTGCAGGTCACCACGGTTGGGAAGGCCCAAAACTGGAAGCGTCTTCCATTGGGCTTTGACGGGTACATTCACGTCAATGAAATCTTTGTTCCTCCTGCATCGTGGTATGTTTCCGTGATTTGCCTGACCCTCCATGGACAGTTCTGTCCTTCCACATAGTGGTCCAAAGGTTGGGTCTGGGGGAGTCTGACAGGTTAGGGGAGGGGGGCTCCTGACCTGCCCCTCTTCCTTGGGGTTTGGGAATTTAAGAGGAGCCTGCTAACCACAGGAAAGGTCCTAATCAAAAGTGTAATAAAGAATTTGAGCCAAGTGAGGTATTTTAATTCTAGATCTTCCTCATAGAAAGCAGATTTTATTCATTTAAACTCCCAGACATAAACTGCAAAAAGGCAAAGATGAGCATTCAAATTATCAAGATCATAATGAACATTATATTTCCTAGCAGACCTAATTAAGGTCATGCTCGTGTGCACTCAGCGACATGGATTTTAACCAAACAGAAAGTGCAAACGTATCTTTTTGGCTAACTTGCCTAACCACAAAAATTACCTACATTTTGTTCATTATTATAAAATTCAGAATAATTACTGCATGTAAACTAAATGAAATGATGAATGCTACTGCATTCAAAACTCATCAATATACATTTTTTCCATGGAAGGAGCTAGATTCAAAAATTAAAACCTCCAAATATTCTAAATTAGATAAAGTGGTTCAATTTTTAATACCTGTATTTGATAAATCCCAAGGATTCAGCCAGTTTATTTGGCTATGTCTTATTTTACTCATTTGTTAAAAGGTGTAGAGGTATCTTTTCATTTATTCTTCCTCAAATAGATTATGAGATCTAGTCAATCAAGGTGTATGATGCTGAGAATTAAGAAAAGCATGTTATATAGTATAGAGTTGTATCAATATTTTGGCCTAAGCATTACCCAACTTAATTGTATTTAATTCTTACAATCCCAAGAGCTTTGTCTTAGTTCCACTAACATGTCCTATAAAATTCGCACATTCCAATACACTTCCCATTGTACACTATTCAGATCAATTCTTTAGCAGAACAGATGCAGCTGAAACTCTAGTCCCTGTGGGATCCATCTACTCCCGCCCACAGCCTGTCAGCCATCTCTCTCGGAATCCACGGAAGTGAGAGGGATGGAACGAAGAGAAAGACAGGTGGGCGTTACCTACACTCTCTCATTTCCTGCCTCCCTGTTCCCCATGGCTGATGATCACAGAGCACACATGCTCTCAGTTATCATACAAGTAAGTTTATCCATTCAATCACTTCATCAACAAGTATTTATGGAACACCAACTGCCCAGCTTTAAGCTTGGTGCCTGGGAGAACACCTGGCCAGAACATAACAGGCCCACGTTGGGTGATTTTACAAGGAGGTTGGGAAAACAAGCCCAACAAGGACACTAGTTAAAAGGCAACACAGATATTACTAAATATACCAGTGACAAACATTACAGAAATTTAAGGTGATCGATACGATGTTTCCTGTACTTAACTCAGACCAGTTGGTGGATAAGTAAAGTTCCATCATAAAAGGACATGGTTAATTTGGGAACTCCATCCTTCTGTTATCATGATTGTTGGGAACTCAGAATCCAAATGTCCTATACAATGTATATAAACTACAGGATCTGTGGGGGGAAAAACATAGTGGCTGATATTTGTACAATTTAGAAAGCGTGTTTGCTATGTGGAAAAATCAAGCAAGAAAAGTGGATGGCGAGTGGCAAGGGGAATGAAATCTATTTTATACAGGGCAGAGAAAAAAGTAGGTTCACAGTTCTTCATGTGGAAAATAATGCAGTAATTAATAAATACTTATACAAGAATGAACTCTGTTTGGCACACTCACAAGTGTGAACCTGCTTTTGGCCTCCGCCCCCGGTACAGGGTGTTCAGGGAAAGTCCACCTGAAATGAGTTTCATGAGACACCTCTGCATCCCTATAATAAATTGGCCTTGCCTGAAGTCAACTTCATTGAAGGTATTGGTAGGATTTCTTGATTTCAGGCAACAAAAACTGACCCATTATCTTAAGAAGAAAAAATAAGGAACTATGTCAGGGGTTCAACGAATTAATAAGAGGCTGTAGAACCCATCTGAGAAGATGAACAGGAATTAAGGCATCATTGAAGTGTCCAGTGGTCCCACAACCATCTTTCAAAAGGACAGTCTGGCCAGAACCCCTCCACCGCCACCATGTGACACTGTTGGCCCCTGCATGTATGTTTAATGAATCTTAACAATCTCTTCACCTTTGCATCTTTTGCTCCAGACTTACAGCCTCAGGTTGAAGAGGTTGAAAGGTCAAGCCTGAGGCCGCGAGCCAGTGCTCTAGCTTCAAAGGGCAGCAGAGAAAGGAACTGCAGAGGAAGCAACTCCCTTCTGCGGCAGCCAAGGATGGGAGCACGGCACAATCTCCCCAAAACCCACCATTTCATGAGAGTTTTCCCAAGTAGAAAGGCCTTGGACACTCAACTACCAAAAAAGGACAAAATTCTACTATAGTTTCTTTTTCTTGCAATTAAATGAGGCCTAACATAGCCCCCAGAGGAAGGCTGTAACCTAAGGCCAAGTCTGAACACAGAATGCAAAATAATGTCTATCTTAGGATATTTAATGAGCACGGACTGGGCACAATGCCAGGGTGTTACAAACCCAACTGTGAGAGGGGAAACAGATTCTTGACTTAATGATTCTTAAGGTCTATATAGGGAGACAAAACCTACAAAAGGGAAATTTCAAACTAAGATACATATGTGTGGCCCTGCAAAAAGTGTTACTGGTAATGGGAAATAGTTCAATGTAGTGCTCTAGAACTGGACTGCCTGCATTTGAATCCTGCCTCCATCCCTCACTCAGGGCAAAAACTCAGGGACATTAATTTCTCTGCACTGCCATTGCCGCATTTGTTAAAATGTGGATAATAAATGTACACACCTTGTAGAACTCCAGTGAAGAGCAAACTCAGATCACCCAGGAAAAGTGCTTTATACTATGCCTGGCCGACACACAGTAAGCACCAATCCGAGTTAGCTACATTAACAGCTACTGTATTTCATCAGTATCAGTTGATGCCACCGCTTATCAAATACATTATTTTATGAATTACCATGAAAGGAATTACCTTTGTAATTAAACTCTGATATACTGCTTTTCTAGAACTTAGAATTTTTCTGCATGATCTCATCCTCTATGCCATCAAGAATGTCAGTGGTGAAGCATTGCTTAAAAGAGGGCTCCCAGTTACCTCTGGGATTCCCTGCCAAGCTACTGACATCCATTCTGTAAGCCATTCTGAGCATTAATTACATTCAACACATGTGGTGCCAATAATGCATATAACTCAGTTGAAGTAATGACAGTTTGAACAGCTATGACCATATTTATAAATAACTACATCTAGATCGTAACTGCCACCTGGCTGATGGTGATTGAAGACAAATCCTGATTTCAGAGATGTTAAATGAAATCCTGATTTCAGAGATGTGAAAAAAATGTTAGTCTTCCCATTTATAAAATTATTGTAATTTATAAAATTCAGACTCAGAAGACCACAGGAGTTTGTTCAGGAGCTCATTCTGCGGTTTTATAAACCAAAAGGACAAAAAGCAATAGCTTTGACAGATGTTTGCAATGAATCATCTTTGTTGCTGTAAACTTGCAGAAAACTGTTAAAATTGTTACTATAGTGAATACGAAAAGGAAAGTATTTTCAGAGCTGCCAGGCCAAACTGATGTGCAGAGAAGTTTCCTCAGCATCCAATGAACTAGACAAGCCACAGACAGCACCCAAGGAAGAAGGAACTCTGTCCCTTCCCTCTGTTACATACTTATCAATTGAATGAAGGGAGGGTAGGAAAGATCCAGTTTCTTTTTTTTTTTTTAAGATTTTATTTTTATTTATTTTTAGAGAGAGGGGAAGGGAGGGAGAAAGAGAGGGAGAGAAACAGCAATGTATGATTGCCTCACATGGCCCTCACGGGGACCTGGCCTGTGCCCTGACTGGGAATTGAACCAGGACCCTTTGGTTCCCAGCCCGCGCTCAACCCGCGCTCAATCCACTGAGCTACACCAGCCAGGGCAAGATCCAGTTTCTTTAAACAAGAATATACCAATAATCTCAGGCCTAGATTGAACACAAAGGAATGGTAAACTGAAGGCAGAGAGGTCTTACACGGAGGGCCTTGGGACTAGCCTTGAAGAATCTCTACCTGTCGGGGCCCTGGCATCAGCCAGCAGCCTACCTGTCCCTCTGCAAACAGGCTCAGTCTGCTGAACCAGCTCTCCGCTCAGCTACCAAATGAGGGGAAAGAATGTGCTCCAGAGCCACCTAGGTTTGGTTCTTAGTGGACCTGCCTTCGGTAGCCTTCTGAATCAATGTTTAATACTGAAAAACATCTCAGTTCTTCACTTAAGCCAAAAGTCTGTATTTTTTTTATGACAGGGTAATACCAATAAAACATTCCTTAATTTTCCAATTTTTTTTTCTTCTGATAGTTCAAATTTTTATCTGTGTGTTTGTGTCAAATTATTCAACATGATTTTCTGTGATCTAGTTGAAGTTGATAATGTAAATATTTGTTTTTATTTTATATGAGATTTCTTCTATCATTTTTGTAACCATTACATTAATAATCTCATATTCGATATTCCCATCCTAGATAGTGGTTGTTATTTAGCTGGCTTAAATGTTTAGCCAATCTTGCTTCAACTTTAAAAGTCATTTATTCTAAATCTAGAAATACTTAACTGTTTTCTGTGAATGCGGTGCTGTTAAAATAATATTACCTTAAGAGTATTACAATAATGTCCTATATCAGTGTTTACCTGTGTCGGTGAATGCTATCTTTGCTTGCTGTTTGGTCAGCCTTTTTTCTTTCCAGCTCCAGTAATGGCATGTGTGTTTCTGTGTGCGCCTGTGCCATTTCTGTTCTTTTCATCAGGAATCTAAATATTTCCAGGCACAAAGACTTCGCTGGCTAAAGCTGACCTTGAAAACTGGTTGTGAGCTATGTAACAGTTTATCAAAGACATAGCCTTTAAACTTAAAATACGAAATGCAATTTCTATAGCTTTTTAAATTTCATTTGAAAGTATTTTGGTAGAAAATGAATCGCTAAATTTCTCACTAAGTGAAAATAGAAATGAATAATCATTATTGTTCATCTGAAATGGAAGAATGTGATAGTCACTGTCCAGGATCACTGCTCAGTAAATGCTGCACCGCCTCAGGGTTTCTCCTGCTCACTCAACCTGCTGATTTCTTGTACAATTCTGTATCAATTTTAAGTGTTTGAGTCAGTTATTAAATCTTCATTAGTAAAAGTTGTGAAACTGCAGAGACTTCATGTGACCTGTTCAAGCTAGGGATCTGAAGAGAATCATTTTTTTTCCTGGTTTCATCTCAATTAGTTATTATCCTCCATTAAATAAACAATTTGTCATTTCCTGTTCAAGAATCTTATGTGGGTCATTCTCAACAAAGGTCTGTTTTCTTCTATTGTTTCCAATTTTAAAAAATGTAAATAGCACTGACTGGCATGGCTCCGTGGGTTGGCGCGGTCCCTCAGACTGGGAAGGTCACAGGCCTGGGTTGCCAGCCAGGGCCCCATTGGGGGCGTGTGAGAGGCAGCCGAGTGACGTTTCTCTCTCTCCCTCCCTCTAAAATTAAATAAATAAAATCTTTTTTTAAAAATGTAAACAGATTGTCTCTTTTGAAGACCTTATGTTTCTTTCCTTTTCAGCTTTTTTCTTTTTGAGCTCCACTCTTGTATTTTCTATCTCTTTCATGCCCTTGACTTTTATTCATTCTCAGTGATCCAAATAAAAAAATTATCTATTCAGAGGTTACATGGCTTAAATATATTTTTATTTTATTTTATTTTAAGATTTTACTTCTAGAGAGAGGGGAAAGGAGGGAGAAAGAGAAGGAAAGAAACATCAATATGTGGTTGCCTCTCCTGTGCCACCCACTGGGGATCTGGCCTGCAACCCAGGCATGTGCCCTGACTGGGAATCGAACCAGTGACCCTTTGGTTCACAGGCTGTCAATCCATTGAGCCACACCAGCCAGGGCAAATAAATTTTTATTTTAAAAGTAAATTAAAATATGTATAAGGTAAATATTAAAATGTCATATACACTTTTTAAAGTGTTTTAAAGTATTTAAGGTTATATTAATATTTATTATATTAAAATGCAATGTATAAATTACAATGAATGGATATCAGATTGCTCAGTCAAAACTGTTTAAATAAAGCTGAATTTTAAATTTCATTTTCTGAAAATTTAAATCTTTTAACATATTTTTATTAAAATAAGACTATTCATAATTCTAGCAAAGTTCATTTAGTTCCCAATGTAAAGAATCAGTTTTCCATTTTAAGCATGTTATGTCTAAACCAGACATACACACATTTAGTAATAGGAATTGTTTATTACTGCAACTGTCTTCAGCTGCTACATTTATCGTCTGCTATAAACACTGTGCTCCTGTTAAAGAGTACCAAAGACTGGGATACCGAGAGAAAAGCAAGGAAATGGACACTCAGCACTACTGGGAAAGGACACTTTGTTATGCAACAATCTGTTGCATTTGTAGCATCTGAGAGGATTTGTCAAGTAACTAATTTGCTCCCTTACCTTAAGCATTTTTGCCACTCAATGCTCCCTGCCCTCCAAAGCTGAGCCCCTCTCCAAGGCTGGCAGCAGCACAACTTGCAGACTTTCACAGCAGTCTAATTCAGCGCCTCCTTTTTAAGGGCAGAGGACAAGATATGTGGAAGCAGTTCCCTGGAGCCTGAACAGATTAGTCACAACAGACGATAAGTAGGATGACAGGCCAAGCTGTGCCAGCCCTAAGTACCAAGTCAGTGACCGAGGTGTCCATGTGTACTTCAAGACATGTCCTTCTTGTGTCTTTGTGTCTTTGTGATATGTGAAGATTTCTGAAGTGACAGGGCCACAGCAGAGGCCCCTTGTGCTCAGGTCTAAGGTGCTGCCCCTGTGTTGCATCCTGCTCTTTGCTGCAAACGAAACCATGACAAACAGCCTCATTTCTATCTCCTTAAGGACCAGTGAAGAATTTCCCTGGGTTCCACACTCAGGAGTCAAAGTGTTAGGTTACAAAGTGTAAACCATTCTTAATTTCACTGACTATTGCTCTCTGCAACAGCTATACTACTAGTTTATATTCCCTCCTACAATATGTAAAGATTTTCTCTATTTTTCCATGCACATATATCATTCCTCAAAATCAAAATGAAACCAGAAAAGACACCAGCATTCAGGCTGCCTGTCACTACCAAACCCAATAAGCAATGACAGCAATTGAATCTTTATGGCGCTTTATTCAGATGGCCAGCGATCTGAGAAGATGGTGGGTTCATACCCTAACAGACCATCTTGTCTACTCTTTCCAGGCCAACGTTTTTATACCAGGGAATAAACAAGGTGCGATGAGGGCTTTTGAAGTTCAAGGAGGATTAGGTGAAAGAAACTGCAACATTCCTGTCCTGGGCAGTTAGCTATTCCCAAGGGCAGGTGGTAGTCTGTCTCTCCTTGGAACACAAAGGCCGGGATGCCTCCACTGGTCCCCAGGAGGTGGTCTTTAGCAGTGCTCCAGGAGGTCGGCTGTTTTCCCAGGAGCCAGGATGGGCCTTATCTGTAGTTTCTGAAGCAAAAGCTTTAACATATACATTACTTACTAGGCTTATAACTTTTTACCTTAAATTAAAATTTTCCAACTTTTGAGTCCCCTATCAAAAATGCTATCACCTTTTACCTATTGCTTCACAATTTGAACTTTCCATTTGTCTAGTTTGATATTGATTCATTGTCTGGATTCTTCAGGCAAAATTGCCTAACCAGGAACCACCTGATTGTACTAGCATCGGAGTCACATTTCTGCATCATTCATTGAGTTAATATATTTGTTTATCCAGATCACAGACTTCAGTAAACTATTAAGAACTCTTCCAGGCATTGGGGACCCACAGATATGTGATGCACAATCCCCTTGGCTCAAGGACCTGTGAATCTGGAAGATACAATGAAAAACCGAGGTGAAATTCAGAATGGTTTGTATTTTATAACCCAATAATTTGATTCATGAGTATGTATCCCAGAGAAACTCTTCACTGATCTTTATAAAGCAACTTATGGGACATTTCCACAATGGAATACGACTTGACCATAAAAAATAAAATTTCACCCTTTGCAACAGCTTGGATGGACCTGGAGAACATTACAAGCCAGTCAGAGAAAGACACACACCATATGATTTCACACATCTGTGGAATTTAAAGAACAAACTGAACTAACAAGTGAAAATAGAGACAGACTGACAGATAGAGCAAGCTGACAGCTCTGAGGAGGGGAAGGTTAGGAGGTGGAGGGACTGAGCAGAAAGGAGAAAGGACTCATGGGCATGGACAACAAAATGGTGATTGTGGGGGTGAGGAGGAGGAGTATAAGGGATAAATGGTAATAGAAAAATATAATAAAAATAATACTGGAAAAAAGGAATGAGGATGAGAAAAGTAAAGCTGAAATCAAGAATAAAAAAAAAAACCTATGTCAAATTCAAAGTCTTGCAGAGGTCAAAATTTACTGTCCTTTTCTTTCTTCTTTTTTATTCTTTTCTTTGTCTCCTTTTTTTTTTAAAGATTTTATTTATTTATTTTCAGAGAGAGGAGAAGGGAGGGAGAAAGAGCAATGTATGGTTGCCTCTCACATGGCCCTCACTGGGGACCTGGCCTGCAACCCAGGCATGTGCCCTGACCGGGAATCGAACCGGGACCCTCTGGTTCCCAGCCCACACTCAATCCACTGAGCCACACCAGCCGGGCGTCCTCTCCTTTTTCTTTTTTTAACATATTCTTTATCCTGTCAAAAGAAAGAAATTTAAGTTGACCTGAAAATACATGTCACCAGCAAACTCTCACTTTTAATTATGTGTTTAGTTTGTAAGAGCAGTAAATGATCATTTGAATAACACTTTCTTGAACCCTGCTCAGGATCAAGGTCAGGTCTGGATACTTCACCACCTCCTTTTGGAAAATTGCTACTGCATTTGCCAATATCTGATCTTGATTTCATGCTCCTTGATTTTCAAAATAACATCTGTTCAACTACTCATTCTGGGCTGTCTGAGTATGTAGTCTAGATGATCAGAAATTATCTAGATCTCTGCACAATTTAGATACTTATCATTTTCCACCCCTCTTGGGCTCTAGCTTCTTCTAACCCGCATTTGTTTTATCTTTTGCAGTGCAGAGCATCCTCCATGACACAGGAGACAGACTCAAGAGAGTTCTGCTCATCCCATCACTTGTTCACATTACACAGTCAGCCCCAAGAATCAGACCTACCTCTTCATCTTTTTGCTCTAAATATGATTTATAAAGTTCTTATATTTGTCCTTAGCAGACTTGCAATTCTCAACTCATTTGGGGCTTTGGTGTTCTTGATGTCATTTTTTACAGACTTATGACACACTATTAATCCTTAAGTCACATTTCCTTATTTATATCATTGGTACATATCTTATTAAAATCTGAACAAATCAGAAAACACTTCATACTATTACACTGGCTTCTTCAGACACCTCTCTCTTTTCTTCTTCATTGAAGTCATATAAAATTATGTAATCAGAATTTAATTGAGGGCAACCCAATCCTGTTGATCACAGTACCTCTAGCACAGTACAGGGAAAATAAATATTTAATGAATGAAAATCTTTTTCCATGGATTTATACTTATCTTTTCTTTGAACTTTTTATAATATGATTTTTTGCAATTTTCAAGATACAGTTGGACATTCCTTTTGTTATAAAAATGTATAACTTAGGTAGAGTCGCTTTCTCCCTGCATAGCAATCTCTTTTACTTCAGTTAATTACTGTTTTTAAAGCACATGCATCTTTCTATGTTTGTAATTACTGAAGATATTAACTCAGTGCTATGGAAGCTGCTCAGAAAAACCTTCTTGGCCCTGACACCCCTCACACCTGCACATAATTTTCTTCTTCATGGTGAGAAGAACTAACTGCCAGTGACAACTGCATTAGGGAAAGACCTGTGCCCCTTTCAAATGGTGAAGATACTATTCCTTATTGGGAGATAATTTGAAGCATCTTTAAATCCCCAGCTTACATGCCCTTGGGTTAGAAATCCTATCCGCTTTTGTTCTTGATATAGTTACCGGTAAAAATACATTGAGAGAATCCATTTTCTGTGTATCCCAAATGAGATGAAGAAAGTTGTGATTAGATGTTGCCATAAACTCATAATTTCTATCCTTGAAAAGATTATAAAAGGAGGACAAATCCCTCTCCCTGCTCCCCTCAATGTTTGCTGATGGGAACTCAGCTGTCCCCATAGGTGCCGGTGGGGAGTCACTTGCAGCCAGGTGTGAGCCTAGAGCCCTGAAGACAATGAAAGGTCCTGCGGTAGCAGGAGCCCGAATACTTGGTGGCAATGTCTGCGTATTGCTGAATTGTTCCTTTGCCAAGGAGTTAAAGGGACAGGAGCCCTGTTCATCAGTCTTTGTTGCTTCCACCCTTTAGTCGCTACCCCACTGCAAACAAAAGATGGTGTATTCCTGCCCAAGAGGGTAGTCCTTGAAACTCTGTTGTGAAATATTAAGGCAAGTTAGTTACTATTGCTCTAAAACTCTATTTTTTCCCATTGGTATATAATTTTGATATTTTAGCTGGGACATAGCCTTATTTTGACACCACAGATAAATCTCGCCATTAAGAATCTGTGCTGCGTGTTGTATGATGCCGCTTTATGTGAAATGCTCAGCGTAGGCAACTGCCCGTGGGAAACAAAGCAGATGAATGGTTGTCAGAGGACACAGGGAAGGGAGAATGGGCAGTGATTACTTAACGGGTATGGGGTATCTATTAGGAGTGATACAAATATCCTGGAGTTAGATAGTAATAATGGCTGCAAAAATTTTTAAATATAATGAAATTCACTGAATTGTACGCTTTAAAATAGTTTAAGTGATGGTTTTTATGTTATGTGACTTTTATCTCAAAAACAAAATTCTAATCCTTTTTCCTCTGCTACAATCATTTGAAATTTAATACTGTCAAATCTAGGGGAAAATATAAAGAAACAACTTACATAAAGCTGCAGAAGACTAATGTTAATAAAACATGAGTTGACCAAAGGAGAGGGGGGTGGAAAAAGAGGGAAATGTGTTCTATGAGGGACACTTACTTGGGTTTAGAGCCAACTATAGCAGGGAAATCCCGGACCATGTTTCTAGCATGATCGTACTGCCACCTGGTGGCTTTGAATCACCGAACCAGGTAGAGGCTCACTTTTATCACTCTCATTTCTTACCTATTCTTCCCTCCAAGCTTGCCCTCTTCTGGTTGCAAAGGATACGCAAAAGGAATTGATAAGATTTGAAAACCCAAGTGAGTCAGTGTATTAAGATCTACTAAGCTCCCAAGTAACTGAGCAACATGTTAACTCAGAGAAGTGGCAGAGGCAGAATTTCAGGCACACCCTATTCATTCCAGCAAATACATGTGTAATACCAGGCAGTGTTAAGCTTTCGATATATTTCCCGAGTCTAAGCATATACCTAAGAGAATTGGCTCAGATTTTCACAGGTTTCCATTGTATTAATGGCAACTCCTGTCCAAGTGTGGGCTCCCATGGCATCGGGCCGTGCCTTTAGGAGGAGAAGGAGTCTCCCCTTCCTTGACCCTGTGTTTGTGGGTGGCACTGTGGCTCTGAGCCCTAACCAGTACAACACGGGCAACCTAACTCAGAAAGTCATGGCTCCTTATAAAGTGCAGCTGGGGCCGTGGTCCCTGTGTCACTGCATGCTTGGCATCTGTCGCTCCTCATCCCCTGACCCTGGGGGATACTGTGGGTCTCACCTCTCTATGGTAGCACAAGATCTAATGCCCTGATATGAATGGCCCGAACACCCAAGTGCCAGCAGCACCTGAAACACCTGAGGCAGTGAGCAGGCCCCTCACTAAATGTAAAGCGCCCATAGCAGCAGCCTGCCACTGCTGAGCCAGGCACACCAACATGCCAAAGCGTGGCTTCTATGCTCTCAGGGCTCTAGGGGGTCAGCCCCAGGGATCCTGCCACACTGCTAGAGGAAGCTGACTCTAAGCCTAGGGAGTGCTACTGGGACACCTTGGAAAAAGGAACAGCCTCATATGGGTCTGGCTGCCCGGGACATCCACTGGAAATCTTGCCAGTAACAACTCATAAGGTCAAATTGGGGGCAGGGGCGGGGTATAATAGAGATTTAGAAACTGAAACATGAAAATATATGTGTCTGGAGATTAAAAATATTTTATTTATTTATCTTTTTTTTTAGATTTTATTTTTATTTTTTTTTTTTTAGAGAGAGGGGAAGGGAGGGAGAAAGAGAGGGAGAGAAACAGCAATGTATGGTTGCCTCTCACATGGCCCTCATGGGGACCTGGCCCGCAACCCAGGCATGTGCCCTGACTAGGAATCGAACCGGGACCACTTGGTTCCCAGCCCGCGCTCAATCCACTGAGCTACACCAGCCAGGGCTTGGAGATTAAAAATATTTTAAAAGCCCTGGCTGGTGTAGCTCAGTGGATTGAGCGTGGGCTGTGAACCAAAGGGTCGCCGGTTCGATTCCCAGTCAGGGCACATCCCTGGGTTGCAGGCCAGGTCCCCAGGGGGGCCACGTGAGATGCAACCACACATTGATGTTTCTCCCCATCTCTTTCTCCCTCCATTCCCTTCTGTCTAAAAATAAATAAATAAAACTTTAAAAAATATATTTTAAAAGACCTTGTACAGCAGGAGAGAGAAAAAGGGGCTGAGGGACTGTTGAAAGTGTTTAATATTGGCTCTGAGCTCCTACTCACCACCACAGAAATGGCACAAGCAGTTGGTATTTCCAAAGACCCCCAAATGCATCACCTTTTAAAAGACCCTCCTCCTTAGAGCCTGAGAGCAAAATTCTTGACATACTCGGGTGACCTTGACCCTCCCTTCCTATTCAGGAAGCTCTGGAGGGAATAAACACGGTGGCTGGCCATGGAAGAAACACTCACCCAGACTCCCAGATTTGACAGTCCCAAGGTCAGCCCTGAGTGCCGGCCCTGCCCCCTTTCTACCTCCTGGTCCTCGATCCCCATGGCAATTCCATCAAGGACCTGCTGGCGGAACTGTGTGGATCTCAGAGAGAGGAGAAAGGGCCTTCCACCTGGGGGGTGCCAGTCACATTAGGAATGAAATCCAAACAGAAAACCCAGGATCTAGACAGCTATCAGCAGACAAAGGCCAGACCCCTTTCTCACCTTAGAGGAAGAAGTTAATGAACTCTTGCCCTGGCTGGTGTAGCTCAGTGGATTGAGCAAGGGCTGGGAACCAGAGGGTCCCAGTTCTATTCCCTGTCAGGGCACATGCCTGGGTTGCGGGCCAGGTCCCCATGAGGGCCATGTGAGAGGCAACCATACATTGCTGTTTCTCTCCCTCTCTGTCTCCCTCCCTTCTCCTCTCTCTAAAATAAATAAATAAAATCTTTAAAAAAAAAAAAAAAGAAGTTAACGAACTCTTGTTCCAAATCAAGGACACTCAACTATTAAGACCTGCAAGCTGGTCAAAAATAAATGCGCTCTTTTGTTGTGGTCAGTATTCCGATTGTGCACAGCCTGGTTAATAGGGGTGCTAGCAGACCCCTCAAACCTAACCCTGTCTCAGGAGGTGTGCTGGAGCAAAATCATCCAGGTGCACACCTGCACAGCAGGATGGCTGAGTGTCAGGTGCTCGCAGGCCCCCTTGGAAGGGCTACAGCCAGCCTGCCACCAGGGGTATTATTCCAACCCAGCACTCACTTCCTCTGTATTAAATGGTACCAAGGGTAGTGATACTTAAACGAGTCAGTCCCTTCTTATCCCACGTCTCAAATTATGTACCAGTCAGAATGGCCCTCCCAATATAGACAACGCACATTCACTCATCTGACTTCCAGGTTTGTGCCCTAATGAATTCACTATAGCTTTAATGGGGTGATCTCTGAATCCTAACACTGCTAACCACAAAACGTCCCTACAAGTAGCTATCAATGTGCCCAGAATCTATCTATGTTGTGGACGGAGTCTCCACAAAGCTCCCTGATGGATATCACATGCTCTTTTGCAAGGTGCTCCCCTGAGGGTGCAATGGAACTGAGATCTGCTCAATGAGCAGTAGAGCCCATCCTTGTAGGTCCATCTGGAGCCAGGCCTCTAGCATCTACATTCAGAACTTAACACCAACCAGCCACCTCCGCCCTTCATAGATCTCCACCTGGAAAAGCCACCCTGCCCCGGCTAGCCACCACTCCCAAGCACACCGACACCTCAGATGGCATGGCCCCAATCCACAAGCTCACCATTGGAGATGACTGCACCTCAGATGGTGACACCACACTCAAGGGAAATATGAGGAAGACAATGTGCCCCCAACCTCACTGGACACGGAAGCTGGACATTGGGACTTCCCCTTCCAGATGACCTCCACACCAGGAGGGAAATGAATGTGGCGGTTGTTAACCTTGGGGCTGAGTTGCAAAAATGCCTCCAGCTAATCGACCCTGAAAATCCCATAGCATACTATTTTTCTGCTATCAAAACTAAACTGTGACTAAGTCTCCCTGCCAGCATTAAGCGTCATTCCACCTTTATGGCAAGCCAAACACTATATTCTAACCTCACTAGCCACAATAAAGCATTTCTTTGCAGCACCCCTAGCTTGACCTGCTTAGCCCCATGGTTAGGGGCCTCTTGGGGCTGTGTTCCCTGCTCACTGTACTAGGTTACAGGTTTGTTTTCCACCCAGGGCATCCATGACAGACCCTAGCCCTCCAGTTATTCCCACCACAACTGCAGCACCTGCTGCTCCACACCAGAAATTGCCACCTCCACTCCTCTCCACATCTCCATAAGCTCCTCCCCCTTATATGCCATGACCCTGCCCCAACCACCACCCAGGGGGCCAGATCCGACATGACTGCATTCAGACAAACCTCTAAGACAGGATCTGTTAGCACCCGGGTCAGACCTAAAGCCCCTGTCACTTCCTATCCCACAGCTCTTCCTAGTGATCAGCACCCTGTGCTCATTTCCCCCAAAACACCCCAAACCTCATTTAGGCTAAACGAAATGGTTAATCTAGACCCCCCAAACAGGGCGCCCTGTGAGTAAGCATCAAAAAAATGAACTCCCCACAGTGGTACTTTCTGAAGGCCACCAACTGCACTGGCACATGAAAGGCTGGACCTCGCCGTGTGCACCTACTCCCTGCGCAGTAGCGATTACATCATGTCTCATTCAAGTTCTGTTGTGGCTCTGACTCAAGGAGCCAGAAGGCCACATGCTTTCCAGGGGTATAGTCTGCAAGCTATCCAGGGGGATAGCCCCTCTTACTGCCACGGTCACCTTCAATATTCCAGCCACCTTTACTCTCCCTCCTGGCACCTGTGCACTAGAAATGCCCTGCTCTTACACCAAAAGAGCCATTCTCACCTCTGTCCTGTGGGGACTGGCTCTCACCACCGACACAGCAGTCATAGGAACGGGTGCTTCTGCCCTAGGCCAACAAGATCAGATGTTAAAAACCACACAGCGATTATCAACCTCCCTAACCAGTCACATGTAAACACTGCAGCATGCTTCATGTCTGATGCAGCAACCGAGTATGACTCAGTAACACAAACAGTAATCGACTGACACGAGACTTTCTACTGGCTGAACAGGGTGGAGTCTGTTCTTTACAGAGCATTTCCCACTGCCTGTTCGTTAACACTCAAGACAGGCACAGGCTGACCTCCTTGACATAAGACGTGTCAAGATTTACAGGTCATGCATTGCATAACTGAAATATTTCAACAAATCCCCACACTCTTCAAGGTCCCTCACTTGTTCTCATGGCTCTCACCACCCACCTACAAACAATAGCCAACAACTGGACCTCACTGTCTTTTCGTCATAGGCTTCATTATTATTGCCTTGGTTAAATGTGCTTTTGGTTTGTAGTAGCCTCAGAAAACAACACCTATGTCCTTTAAGATATCTGCTACACAAGTGATTGCTATTCCTGATCTTGAGGTATCACAGGATGGATTGCTGAGAGCTTAGCTAAGCTACTCTGTGGTACTGCTCCTCGGCATCCATTTTGTTTGGCCAAGTGACCTGCTTTAAACTGACACTAGCCCCTCATGCAGGTGCATGCCCAATATAACAGCCCAGAGCCAAAAGCAAATGTAAGTTCCTGATATGAATCCTCCAACAGCCTTTGTGATAAGCAGTTTCCCCTGACTCCCTGGGTCTTATCCCCCTTCACACGAAACATCCGTCCCCCCACCCCGCCAGGCTATCCCCTTGACTCTCTGGAGCACGACCGCGCCTTTCCCTGTCCCCTCTTCTTCCCACCAGGTGTGTTGCCTTTGCCTTTCTCCTCAGCTCTGAGGGTCCTTCTTCTGCCTCTGTAACTTGTTTCCTGAGCCAACGCAGCTCAGCTGACCCACTTCTACTACCTCTGTAACTTTCTAAATAAAGTTTCTCTTACAATTTGAAAACAGGCCTGCTCTTTTGTTTGAATAGACCAATCCAGCCTTAGCCTGGGAATCCCAAAGCACTCTACCCTTGGACCCTAATAAAGGCGTGTGCCCAAGGTCTTGTCACTCTCTCTGCCTGCATCCTTCCTTGACCTCTTTCCATGGCCCTTGAGGAGTCATACTATGGACTTTCTCTAGGTCCTGTAAGTATTAAACGTTTCTATCTCAATTTCTCTTGTGGTCTTTTATATAACTTCATGGCACCCCGGGGCTCTACTTAACAGATGTCAATTTAGCAAAACCATAACAAAATTTGTGCACAGCAAAGGAAACCAACAAAATAAAAGGCACTCTAAAGAATGGGAGAAAGCATTTGCACACCATGTATCTGATAAGAGGTTAATATCCAGAATATACAGTAGTACCCCCTTATCTATGGTTTCACTTTCTGAAGTTTGTTTCCTGCGATCAACCATGGCCCAAAAATATTAAACGGAAAATTCCAGAAATAAGACAGTTCCTAAGCTCTAAATTGCTTGCCAATCTGAGTAGCGTGATGAAATCTGGTGCCATCCCTCGAGGGACCTGAATCATCCCTCTGCCCAGCGGATCCACACTGTACCTGCGCATTAGTCACTTGGTAGCTGCTTCAGTTATCAGAGCCATGATGGTGGTACCCCAGTGCTTGTGTTCAAGTAACCTCTGCGTTACTCAACAATGCTACCTTCACATAACTTTTATGACAGTAGATTGTGATAATTGTTCCATTCTGTTATTAGCTATTGTTCTTAGTCTTTTACTGTGCCTAATGTATAACACAAATTTTATCAGAGGTTATGTATAGAAAAAATAGTGTATAAAGGGTTCGGTACTTACTATGGTTTCAGGCACCCACTGGAGATCTTGGAATATATCCATTGCAGAGAAAGGAGGACTATGGTACAAGAAACTCAAGCCAGGCTCTGGCTCCACAGCTCAGCTGGTTAAATCATCCTCTGGATGTTCCAGGGTTGCAGGTTCCACCCTGGACAATGCCACACACAGGAATCAACCAATGAATGCCTAAATAAGTGGAACAACAAAATCATGATTTTTTTCTCTCTCTTTCCATCCTCTCTCTCTCTAAATTATTAAGTTTTTTTTTTTTTAAAGTAAAGCATTGTGGGCCCTAGCTGGTGTAGCTCAGTGGATTGAGCGCAGGCTGGGAACCAAAGGGTCGCTGTTCGATTCCCAGTCAGGGCACATGCCTAGGTTGCAAGTCAAGTCCCCAGTGGGGACCAAGTGAGAGGCAATCACACATCAATGTTTCCCTCTCTCTCCCTCCCTTTCCCTCTCTAAAAATAAATAAATACAACTTCCGGCCAAGATGGAGGCGTAGGTAGACACACTGTGCTTCATTGCACAACCAAAAGAGGAAAAACAACAATTTAAAAAACAAAAACAGCCAGATCCGACAGAAAACTGAACTGAGTGGAAGTCCGACAACCAAGGAGTTAAAGGAGACACGTTCATCCAGACCGGTAAGCGGGGTGGAGCCGGGTGGAGAGCACTCGGAAAGACACCGTTTGTGGAGGTACCGGCAACGCTCCAGCTGCCCGGAGAGACCTGTGGTGGGTGCGCCTGTCCAAAACGCGGCGGGCGCACTCAGCGAAACTGGGGCTGAGAATGGTGACTAGGCGGCCCCTCATTCTCGTGCAGATAAACCGGGAGGAAAAGCTGGGGAGCGGAACAGACAGCGCGGCCCACAAATGCAGGGAAATAAAGCCTGAAATCACCAATTGAATACACCTGTGGGGGTTGAGGCAGCAGTGGGAGGAACTCCCGGCCTCACAGGAGAGACCCCCAGGGACTTGGAACTGTGCAGGCCCACCTGCTCACCCCGGAGCCAGCAAAGAAGGACCCAACTTGCTTGTGGGTAGCTGGGGAAGTGTGGAGAACAGAGCAAGCGCCATTGTTCTCTCAGGCCCCGCCCTCACAGACAGCATCACAACACAATGACGTGGGTTACCCCAGCCCTGGTGAACACCTAAGGCTCCGCCCCTTAAAGTAACAGGCGCACCGAGAAAAAAAATGGCCCAAATGAAAGAACACATCAGATTTCCAGAAAAAATACAACTAAGTGACGAAGAGATAGCCAACCTATCAGATGCACAGTTCAAAGCATTGGTAATCAGGATGCTCACAGGATTCGAAGAAAAATTGTCACAATTACTTGAACAAATGAGAAGGGATGAGAAAGAAACTGGGACTCAAATCAACGGAGTGGACCAGCAGAAAGAAAAAAACATCCAACCAGAAAAGAATGAAGAAACAAGAATTCAAAAAACTGAGGTGAGGCTTAGGAACCTCCAGAACATCTTTAAACATCCCAACATCCGAGTCATAGGGGTGCCAGAAGGAGTAGAGGAAGACCAAGGGATTGAAAACTTGAACAAATAATGAACGAGAACTTCCCCAAGCTGGTGAAGGAAATAAATTTTCAGGAAGTCCAGGAAGCTCAGAGAGTCCCAAAGAAGTTGGACCCAAAGAGGAACACACCAAGACACATCATAATGACACTACCCAAGATTAAAAATAAGGAGAGAATCTTAGAAGCAGCAAGAGAAAAGGAGACAGTTACCTACAAAGGAATTCCCATAAGACTGTCAGCTGATTTCTCAAAAGAGACTTTGCAGGCAAGAAGGGGCTGGAGAGAAGTATTCCAAGTCATGGAAGGCAAGGACCTACATCCAAGAATATTCTATCCAGCAAAGCTATCATTTAGAATGGAAGGGCAGATAAAGTGCTTCTCAGATAAGGTCAAGTTCAAGGAGTTTATCATCACCCAGCCTTTATTATATGAAATGTTTAAGGGATTTACATAAGGCATGGAGCGATATCGACAGGGGAGTGGTAGGGGGAGAGAAGGGGAAAAGGTGCAGAGAATAAGTAGCATAAATGGTAGGTAGAAAACAGACAGGGGAAGGTTAAGAATAGTGTAGGAAATGTAGAAGACAAAGAACTTATGTGTATGACCTACGGACAAAAACTAAAGGGTGGGGAATGGGGGGGTTAAGAGGGTGGAGGGGAAGAAAGGGGGGAAAATGGGACAACTGTAATAGCATAATCAATAAAATATATTTAAAAAATAAAAATAAATAAATAAATAAAAATCATTTTTAAAAATGAGGCTGTAATAGCACATATAAAGGGCATTAAAAAAGTAAAGCATTGCGAGAAAAATATTTCATGTAGAAATGAATCTCAAAAATTGCAAAATACAAATAAAGCTCAGAAATTATTACAATTGGGAATCGAGTAGATAAATTTGGGAGGTCTTGGCTACGAAGCTATAAGGAAATATATAAATCAAAAAAGAGCAGTAGGGAGCTAAGTACTACGAAAAAATAAAATTGACACAGTGGTCTCTGGGAGGAGAGCCTGGAGGCAGAGTGGAGTAAAGCAATGAACTGTGACTTTTCATTATAACCCCATCTGTGCAGGTATTACTTCGATCGCACTCAAAGCACAAAATTTGAAGAAAAGTAATAGTGGTGCAAGCACCCCAAATAAAAGCCTATTAATTATGTATATATGTTTTCAGTTTTTCCCGTTATCAGAATCCACTTGGAAAATTTATAAAGGGACTGAGATCAACAAAAGCTCATCTGGTGACTGAAGATATTAAAAAAGACTGACTCAGTAAATAAGATTAAGTTCGGAGGTCAACGCTGGGGAATAGGTTCCGCCGCGCCAAGATTCGGAACACAAGCCAACCAGCGCGAGCCTGGGACGGCAACAAAGGCTCGGGGGAGGCGGGGCTAGTGACGCCACAGAGACGTCCCGCCCCCTTACGCTGCGCACTAGGGTGGCCAGAAGGTTTCAGGCGGCGCCGGCGCCATCTTGCAGGAGCCTGCGACCGAGTGGGAGTCGAGTGGAGCGGCCATAGTTGCCGACTCTTTTCTTCTCCCCACGGTCCGGTCAGCGGGTTGATTAGGCCATCGGCCCTCAAGGCGAGACTTGTCTCTTATTTAGTTCTGGGGAGCGCCTAGCCGACATGAGTGATGTAGAGGAGAACAACTTCGAGGGCAGAGTGAGTACAAAGCCGCGGGAGCCGTCTTCGGCGGCGGCCCGATGCTCGGGGTTTCACCGGGGAGAGCGCGGTGGGGCAGGGTTGCGGGGAGTCGTGCGGGGGTCCGCGGGGAGCAGCCTCTGGAGCCATCGCGGTTGTTCCCTCATCCCAAGATGGCTTCTGGGTTCCACTCCTGCCCCAAACACCACGGGTAACCCCTCTCCCCCTTTTTTGGAGACTGATACCTGGACTCCTGGGTCCGATTTCCCCCTGCAGTGCGCCCTCCCTTCTCGCCACCCCTGAGGCTTCCTTATCTCTGTTGCGAGGTGTGGGTCCCCGTCGCGGTGAGGCGGGAGGAGGCGGCAGGGAATTCCCCTCCGGCCGGATAGTGGTAGGTGCTTCCTGCGGTGGCCTTTCTAGCGACCTCGAGCATCGTGGAGGGTCTCGGGGTCGAAAGTGCGCGGGGCTGTCGTCCGGGCGGGGAGAAGCTGGCGTGGGACTAGCTGCGGCCTGTGTCTCCTTGGCTCTCTGTTGCAGTGAGCGGCCGCGTCTCTGTTGGAACCGGCGGCGTTGCGTCTATAAAGGCGAAAGCCTTGAGGTTGGAGGTGGGACGAGCCCCATGAAGTGGTTAGTCAACGACCGCAGCGACCCTTAAGCGTTCTTAAGACGAGAGCTGTGAGGGGAAAACTACGCAAGGAGCCCTTTCCCCCTTAATGTCCCTTCTTCTTTCATTTCAAAAAACTGTGGAAATGCTATAACGCCTGATTTTTCTGATTTCTTGATGTTGGGTTTTCTCTTCGTTGTATCTCAACTTCTAATGCTTTTCTTCCTGTGGCCTTTCATCTAAAAACTGACCACTCCTTTACAGGTTTCTACGGTAAAAAAAAAAAAAAAGAAAGAAAGAAAAGGGGTGGGGGGGAATCTTCTGTCTTAATCTTACATAACTGAACATATTTCATGGCTCAGTATTTTAAAAATAGCTAGTCGGTTTATACTGTGCTCCAACTCAAAACGTTAGCTGAGAATTACAGGCCCTCATTTCTCAACCAACAAAGAGGGCTCAGAGGTTTTCATTATTTTTCGTTATTTGGGGTCGATGAATATAAACGCTATTCTGAGCTTCAAGATACTAGAACAGTTATTGCTGTTGGAGTTAACATTTCCAAAGTTACCCTCGTAGTGGGAATTGGTGGGAGGCAGGGAGTGTGAAACCCCGCAAACAATGCCCAGGCAATTTGTTCTGTCTGCTGTGTTGGTATTCTAATCACTAGGAAACGCAGGAAAAACACTTGAGGTGTGTGCTGGATGGAATGCATTTTGCCCGTTTTAGAAGCTTTATATAAACACCTGGACCCAGACAGTGAAATCAGGAGGTTGATTTAGGCTTTTGTTCTTTTTAAGGAAAGAGATTTAAATACTAGATTCTAAACAAAAAGGCTACTTTTTAAGTGGATTTTAAAAAATATAATTGGGAGCATAGATATAAATGAAGGGTTGAACTTGCTCGTTTTTTTAGGATGGGGTATTGCTTGTCCAACAAAACTTTTAAAATCATGTAATAATATTTGGTGGTAGTTGTAAGCTGCTTCTTGTTTTGAAAATATTAGGTAGTTATGGAAGGAAATTCTTCTGTCCATTAATCTTTCCTTCGATTAACTGTAGTACAAAAAATATTTTTGTTAATGTTTGTTTTAATTTGGTTTGTGGGGAAGTGAAGTGTACTTACTGTTTTGGACCTCGTTTCCCTTAAGTTCTTATTTCAATTAGCCATCTAGTCGAGGAAGGAAGCAAGTTTAAGATACTTATCACTTTACCCACGTAATATGTAATGATACATGTAAGATTTTCACCCAATTTTAAGCTAAAATGTACGTAGGCATTGATTTATTTTAATAGAAAAAGGGATTTTACCTCCTTCCCCCCCCCCATTGTGTTTATGGTCATAGAAAATACTTTTTCACACAGGATACCAAAAGTGTATTTTAGTGTGAATGAAACTCAAGATTGAATGAATATGTCCATGCTCACTTGTTACTTTTGTGTGTGTGTGTGTAGGTTGAGGTAATTGTTTTATTTTTAATTGGTTAAAAAATTAGAAGAATGCCAGAAGCTTTTCTGACTGTTTACTTTTTGTTTTTTAGATTTTTTTTAAACAATTCACTATAGCTTTTGGTTTTTAAAGTGATTTTTTAAATCTGCTAACCACAAACCAGAATTAAAAAAATTTTTTCGTAGAATACAATTGTTGTGTTCTTATCTTTGTATCTAAATTTAGAAAGTCTCCAAAAAAAGGATTTGAAAGTGTTTAAGTAGTTATACTTCTTTTTAATTAGAGAAATCTGACAGGTCAGTATTCAGATTTCATTTGCTTTATGTACAGAATAAACACATTTAACCCATCTTACTGAAAAGATTTTTAGAATTAGAGGGCAACTTCTAGAGACTGCAGAACATGTTAAAGAAACAGGGCTAATATTAAGACTTTGTATTTTTATAGACTCACCCCCCAAAAAACTTTGGCATACTTTCTAATTTACTTCTCACTAATTTTTCAAGGGCTTATTACCATTCTAGAAATTAAAAACTGAGGCCCAGAAGACCATGCAGCCAGGAATCTGAGATGTACGAGTCCCAGTCATTTGCTCATTGCACACAACACTGGGTTGTATATATTTTGATTTATTTTTTTTAAAGAGTGCACTGTACTTCATTGTCTCTGAGTCATTAATGGATTTTGCTAAACACAGTTTACAGGAGCTTAATTTTCCATTATAGATTAATGTCTCCTCCATTTTAAAGGACTGCAGAGTAAAAGAACTTTAGGGAAAAAAATATATAATAGACTCAATTTAGTTAATAAGTGACCCTAACTAAGACTTAACCAACCAGAATTCCTTTCTGCCTGAGGTCAAACTGTTGAATATCTGCTGCCTTTTTACTAAAAAAAAAAAAAGGCAGATGTTCTTCAGGGGGGGAAAACTTAAAATCTTACTTGAGGTGACTAACAGCTCAAATCTGGGTGAAGTTAAGTATAATCAAGTGCTTTGTGATAGAATTAATAAGGGATTCCGGAAATGGAGCTGAGGAATTCTGTGAGCTACAGGAAAGGGAAAGCTTTATGTAGTATGTGAAATTTACTTTGGACTTTATGATTAGGGAAATGAATGTTGATTGTATGGGTATGACAATGAGTAGGTTGCTAGAATAGTGAGAGGTGGTAGATTTGATAATGGGGGTTTTGTAGATAATTGTAGATTTACAAATTTGCAGTATGGAGCCATCTATGGATTCTTAATTCTAGGAGTGCTATCATGAAAGATTTTAGCACAGAACAGAGAAACTGGTACAGAAGAGCAGCAGGGTACAGTTGAAATATTTAAGGAAGGAAATTATGAAAAATCTGGTCTAAACAGGACATCAGCAAGATGTTAAGAATGAATGAGGCATTTTTAAGGGCTCTGGGAGAATAATAGTTCCCTTAAAATAAATAAGTTCATTAAAGCAATTTGCTTAGGACGTGTATATCAAGTTAACAAATATTTTAAGTGGAAATGTCTTTTGGAGCATGGGGTTAGATTGGCACTTGAACTATGACTGTTTCATCTTCGTAAAAAGAGTGAGTTGTTTGCTTCACACAGCTTCGACTAAAATTAGGGTTTCAATGTGAAAAAAGTTTTAGTGTCCTTTAGTGAGAAATTAAGGGGGATTGAAATTAAGCTTTTCTTATCCTTTCACTTATTCCCCTCCTCCCTTAGTTATTTTAATAAAACTTAGAAAAATATGAGTCTAATTTTTCGCTCATGCAATGGGGCCCAGTATTTTTAATAGAGGTTGTTGATTCTTTATTGTGAAGGGGTTTACTTATAATTTCACGATTGTCTAATGCTTTGAAATACAATGCAAGAGGAAAAATACTACTTATTATTGCCCCCTTTTTAGAACTTATTCCTACTTTTCTAAGAGACTTAGAGTTCCACCCTGGCTGGTGTAGCTCAGTGGATTAAGCGCGGGCTGCGAACCAAAGGGTCACAGGTTTGATTCCCAGTCAGGGCACATGCCTAGTTTGTGGGCCAGGTCTCCAGTGGGGGCCACGTGAGAGGCAACCACACATCTCTCTCTCTCTCTCTCTCTCTTTCTCCTTCCCTTTCCTCTCTAAAAATAAAATAAATAAAATATTTTTAAAAAGAGAGAGACTCAGAGTTCCCCTTGATATATGCAGTTGTTGAATAAAAATGAAGAGCAAAACAAAAATTCATCTGTACCAATTTGGAATTAAAATTTGTATGTAGATATTTTGTTGAACAATAGAAATGGGTTTATTGAATTCCTATTTTACAGGTAAAAATGTCAGCACTTTAGTTTTTTTAAAAAACTTAATTCAGCTTCTAAAGCAATTTAATTTCCTTCTCTCATCACATCAACATATTAAAAAGGATAAGGCTTCCTTTCATATAGTAGGGGTTGTACAATATTAAACTTGAGACAGTCCTACTTGTCTTGGGTTTAATTTATCTTCCTAAAGTACTGTCATTATCCAATTTTAATGCTTTTTTATTCCCCTATCATTTAAACAAAGAATTTGTAAAGTTAAGGAAACATTTTAATTACTTTATTGTTGTTCAATTACAGTTGTATATTTGAGATTCTTTCACTGAAGGATAGTAATTTGCTTAATACAAGTAGAAGGTAGGATTTTTAAAAGGAGCAATGCAATTAATTGTGCGGGGTGTAACTACTTTTACAGATTTGTCATAACTGCTGCCTATGATTTGTACCATTTCTAAAAGAATAAAACTGTCTTGGTATCTGAAAAATTATCAAAAAATTGAAATATTTAGGATTGAGCTCCATTAAAAAATACAAATAAACTTCATGGGCTTAATTTTGTAAATGAACCTAGGGTATATTTACCATATTTACCTATCGTATAACAAGTGTGAAATGAGCGTGAATAATCACCATAATGGTTTACTAGAACTACCAGACAGTGTGAAAACTCCTTGTAGTATCAGTGGGTGCTTTGGCATCAAATAACGAAACCTGGAAGTTTTGTAATTAAAGCTGATACTTGTTCATATGTCCTAACAGATTTAGCAAGACAGACGTGGAGGTGAAAAAATGATAAAGATCAGATGGGGAAAAGAATCAGTAAAGTCTATAAAAGAAAGTTGAGCCCTGGCTGGAGTAGCTCAGTGGATTGATGAAGGCCTGCAAACCGAAGGGTCGCTGTTTCCATTCACAGTCAGGGCACAAGCCTGGGTTGTGGGCCTGGTCTCCAGTTGGGGGCATGTGAGAGCAACCGCACACTAATGAATCTCTACCTCTCTTTCTCCTTCCCTTCCTCTCTCTCTAAAAATAAATAAATAAAATCTTTTTAAAAAAAGAAAGAAAGAAAAGAAAGTTGAGGGGAATAATAAAGTAAATGTGGTTCCCCTCCCTCCTTTGAGTTAACTGTCATGAATAGTTGTTTATAGGCCTTATTTCATGATTTTCACAAAAGTGTGAGTGACTAGGCCTAACCCATCTGAGGTAGAGGAAAAGTTAGGATTTTTCCTTGAAGCTAAGGCCCTGTAGTCTTATTCAAGGTTAATAAGTATTTCATGATATTAGAAGATGAGAACTTAAGTAGAGAATTCTCAGATAGGTTCTTACATTAGTAGTTTGCTT
>PVJI01007283.1:0-79370 GCA_004026765.1 Micronycteris hirsuta | reverse complement strand
TGCTAGAGTCTCAGGAGAGTGTCCCGGAGACTGGACAACAAAAGTGATGCTAATAAAGACCTGAAAATTTTAAACTCAGGGTCTTCCTGTCATTCCACAAATTTTTGTTCTCCTTCATCCATGGGTATATTATATAAACTCTCCTAGTTTTTCCTCCTTTGCCACCATTATTGCAATTTAAAGGCTTTAATTTCAGTCCACCTATTTTAATATGATTGTGCCTATGTAGTAAGAGTGGATTAGAACATATCTGCTAAGGCTATATTTATTCTTTCTCTAAGACATGGCTGACCTAGAAGAAATTCACTGTGTGTTCTTACAGGAAAAACTGAGGGGATTTCCCCAATATACTTGAGGGATTTGAAAAACAACTTGGAATCCACTGAAAGGCTTTTACACACTTTGGGGTGAGGTATGGAATCAATCTGATTCGCAGGCTTCTTGGTCGTCTGATCTTGTGTTTAAAACCCTTTGACTATATGTTTTATCATTTATAAAATCTAGGTAAAATATCTACTTCACAGAATTACTAAATATAAGTTAAAAAACTTTTGTAACTTATTGTATTTACTTAATACTTGTTAGTGCCCTAAACCCACCACAACACCTATATTTTATTTTAAGAATAACATTAAAAACCGAAGTTCATAGTAGTGAAGTCATAGCCAATGTCTAGGACTGTCAAATAATTTCACTGTTTTCTGAGGAGAACTGTGGGTATGAGAAAGGAGGCAGTCTGAGAGAGTAAGCAAAATCTATCTCCCCTCCTGGAAATCAATTCAGTGGTGCATCAGGGGAGATGTCCTTTCAGTGAAGGCCAATCTGTTCCATTGTATTTCCATTGCATTTAGAGAGACTATCTACAAATCTAAACTAAGCCAACTGTTTGAGAGTTAGTACTGATTGCCAATTTTAAAAGAATGGATTTTTGATGTGATCAGCTTAAGCCTTTACAGAATGCCTATTCTTCCACTTGAATTTTTTTAATCTTTATGTAAGACATGTTTACTGATTTTACAGAGAAAGAGGAAGGGAGAGAGAAAATAGAAACATCGATGTGAGAGAGAAACATCGATCGACTGACTCCACTACATACCCCAGCCTGATATTGAACCTACAACCAAGTCATGGTCACTGACCAGGAATAAAACCCACAATCCTTTGGTGCATGGGCCCACACTCCAACCAACTGAGCCACCTAGCAAGGGCTCTTCCACTTGATTTAATATCAATTTAAGGACTGGCAGAAGGCATTACCTACAAATTTACAAATTTACTGCAAAGAGGTCCACTTTGATCAAAGATATTTATCTTTTGAATAAAAAAATTAGAATTCTCCACTCGAAAATGTATGCAAACCTCATCAAAAGTCAATACAGCAACAGTTTGCTCTATTAAAATTTTTTACATCAAGATTCAGTCATTTAGTTTTTAAGTCACAGGAGGCACTTATAACTCTTGCTCCAACAGGTTGAAGTTAATACAGTCATCTAAAGCTATCTGAAATTCCATCATGCAAATATTAATTCTGATGATTTGTTAAAAAAGAAAGTTATCCTGAAAATTTACTACTATATTTAAAAACATACTATACTGAATATGCATGCATGCATCAGAAAAACAATGAAGTCACACAGGAGACTGAGGAAGAGAACGTTTAGTGGCAAATAGTCATATCTCAGCTATTCTCCTGATAGGATCACGTCTTGTAATCCTAACTTGTACAGTGTTATCTAAATACACTGTATATTAGGAGGTGCTATCAGCTTTACTACACATATTAAGGATAAGAATGACTTTTCTTTTGCCATCAAATGTCACTCAGGCAGTTATTTTACCAGGAAGTAACTAATCCTAATTGCATATTTTGCTAAGCGTTATCTGCATTCAATACTAAGCTTTAACATTTGCAGTTTTACCTCATACTTTAGTCACTGCCATGTAAAAGAAAAAACAATTTATATCCTATATTGTAAATATTGTTGCAAACTTCACACAGGCCCATTTATAAGTTTGTTAAATAATGCATAATTAGGTAATTGGTGTCCTTCATATTTTATGTTCTGCAGAAATTCTCGGAAGATGTCATATATGTCTTTAAGTATACCTAGTGATATTTGGGGGATTACTTAAAGTTTTGTGGTGGACCGAGAATAAGTGGTGTTTTGTTTTGTTTTTTTCATTTAAAAATATAAGGTTCATCATTTTCTTTTATTTTTTTTTATTCTTACCTGAGGACATTTTTTTCATTGCTTCTAGGGAGAGAGGAAGGGAGAGAGAGAAACATTGATTGGTTGCGTCCTGTGCACACCAACACCAGGGATCAAACCTCCAGCCCAGGTGTATGCCCTGACTGGGAATTGAACCCACAAACTTTCAGTTACAGGATGATGCTCCAACCAACTGAGCCACACTGGCCAGGGCTAAAGTAAATCATTTTCAAGAGCAGGATAGATTCAGATGATCTAACATTGGCTTTAGTGGCTAACATTAGTGACATAATCAGTAAATCATTTTCTTAACCATACTGATTTATTTGAGGACTTCTCATTGCTATTTCCATAAAATTAATAAACAGTTCAGATATTTAAAACTAATCTGAGTCCAAATCTTATCTCTATTACTTACTAACTGTATAAACTTCAGCAAGTTACTTAAGATATTGATTCTTCATTTTTCTCATTTACAAATTGGGGAAAAAAGTATAACTTCATAGCCTTGTTATAAGAATTAAAGAAGTTAGTATTTAAAAAACTACTTAACCAGTGTCTGGCACATGGTAATCATTTAAGAAATATTTGTGAAAGAACAAAAAAGAGGCCATTTTAGTAATACCAAAAAGCACTTATTTAATTAAAAAGTTGTTTAAATTACTCAAAAGAGATTTACCATTTTCTTTTTTTAAGAGGAATATGGGTTGCATAATGTAAGTTCAACAAACAAGGACCTGGATTTATGAAAACTTGGCTTGAGAACCTAAAGGAAAAGCCACAAGATGCAGATATCCTCAGTAATACAGGGGAGAGGTAACATTTTTGGCAGAGAGAAATAATTTGGTTGCCAAGATAACAGAGGTAAATGCAACAGGGTAGAGAATAATCATGGGACAAGTAGCCTAAGAGAATGCCATGTACTTCTCCCTGAGCTTAGTTTGAATGGAGTTTGTTTTGGAGATTGAATGGTATAAGGTGAAAAAGTTCCATTGTATCAAGTAAGCATAGGAGAAGAATAGGCTCTTGTAAGTGAAAAAGGTAGTAACTGGAGAGGAAAACTGTGGCTCTGTCATTAACACTGAGCAGACCTTGACATTGTTGTTAGTGGAGTCAGAGAGACCAGCACTTGTTAGTATTTCTTGCATAAAAACTGAAGAGAGGAACAGAGCTGATAACATCTGAAGACAAGCTTTTATTTAGCTCAAGTGGCTAGCATCTGTGTAAATATAGGCATTCTTGTTTTAAATGCCATCACCATATTTAATGTACTTTAAGCATCAGCTATATGAATCATGTAATAATAATGAATATTTTCATTAAAATAGTCTCAAAACAATTATATTGAATGTTTCTTTTTTCAAATGCCTACAAAGCATGTCTGGAGACCCTTGGTTGGCAAAACGTAGCTAGTAAATAAGTATGTATGCCGTCTAGTGCCAAAGCCCTTTAAGAGCACATGATACAAAGTAGAGGTTTAGAGATAACACATTTCACAGCATGTGTCCAATCCACTGCACAGTCTATTAGCAGAGTTTTTGTTGTGATAAGGTCATAAATTCTATTTATTTTGACTGTTTCTACAAATACATTTAATAGACAATTTTATGATAGTCTTTTAATATAATGACTACCTCAAGTAAAGTATATAGAAGTTAAATAATTTGTGAACATAAGGGCTGATACATCTATTAATTTGCTACTCTATAACTTCATACCATGAACAGTTCAAATTTACAAATAATAACTGGGATAATAAGTTCTAATTCTTTCACATCTCTTAGGATGTCTCTGGTTACAAGTAGCAGAAGAGCATGATACAAAGTATTTCGAAGAATAAGGAAATGTATTGCCTTTTAAGAATGAGAAAACATTTCCCAGAAAACTTCTTTCATCTTATTGGCCACAACTACTTGCCGAGGATCCCTAAAATAGTGGTTCTGACTTAGTCCTTATCAGTATCATTAGCATAAGTTCTGCAACCACACACAAGACCTACTAAATCAGAAACTCGGGGTGTGGCTCAAGAATCTGTGCTTTAACACTCCCTCCAGGGAATTCTGATACACACTGATATGTGCAAATCACTTCTCTGAACCAATCATGGGAAAGGAAAGGTTACTACAATTCGTTTGCATTAAATGAATGTGCATCCTGGCACTTAGGATAAGGGCCTTTCCTGAGGGACAGATAATTGCATAAAATCAGAATTTGGAGTAACAAGGAAGGTATCAGAGAAAGGGAGTATGGATGGGGCAAGTGGATAAACATTGAGAAGCCAACGTTTCACATACCTATCTCATTAAACAGTACAATGGAGTAGAAAGACAACGAGCTTTTGAATCTAAGCAGACTGAGTTTGGAAACCTAATTCCAACCCTTAGTGAAATAAATGGCAAGTTACTGCACTGTAGGCACCTCTTTTCTTATCTCTGAAATTAGAATAATGCTTTTCTCAGAGGTTTTGTGATTGGGATATAGTAAGCACTGAATAATTTGTAACTTCTCATCAAATTTCATCAGAGCCCCCAATAGGCAAGGTTAGCACTTCTGTGCTTTATGTTTTATTCCATGTCTAATGAGCCAGTTAGATGGCTGAGAGTATCTCAAAGTGTCTCTTTATTATTTATTTATACAGCAAAGGTGTTACCTGAAAATTAACAGGTTATTCCTTCTTCTAATGGACTCATTTTTTATTAAAACCTGGTTCATCTAATAAATTGATATTAATTTCCACATACTTTTGGCTCCGGGGGATCCAACCTGTGGCCTGTGGGCACATGTGGCTCAGGATGGCTATGAATGCTGCCCAACACAAAATCATAAATTTACTTAAAGCATTATGAGATTTTTTTTTTGTTATTAGATATCACAATGTATTTAATGTGTAGCCCAAGACAACTCTTCTTAAAGGGGTCAAAAGTTTGGACACCACTGGAAACCTTTCAATTTTGTCTAAATATACTGATTTAAGTATAAACTATTCAACATTCAATCAGGAAGACTAGTTCTTAGAGTCACCAGTTTTGGCAAATTAAAATGCAAGATACTTAGTCAATTTTGAATGTCAAATACTCAAAGAATAATTTTTATCATAAGTATATCCCAAATATTATGAGATGTATTCATACTAAAAGATTCCTGTTTCTCTAAAATGCAAATTTAACTGATGTCCTGTACTTTGTCTTGCAAAGCTACTAGTATTTCCACTTTCCTATTGCATGATCCCACTATGGAGATAATCTATGAAAAGCAGCCCAAAGACTGATCAGTAAGCTTAGTCATCCCACAATCATAAGCATAAATAGTGTCAATGACTTGCAGGCTAAGTTTACTCAGCTTGCAAGCAGCCTGCGAAATTAGGCTACTAAACTAAAGGATATCTGAGGTTTCTTTTTTCTAAAACTGATGTGTAGGAAGCTTCACAGCATTTCTGGGGTCATATGAAAAATTAGATAATGCATTAGTTTCAAAACTATATAGTACTATGCAAACAAATATTGATAATGGTGATAAAACAGCCTATTACTTTAAATTACATGTATGACTATAAAACTATTCAAAGACTTATGTTTTATTAAAATACCCCTCAAAATAATTCCATGAAAAGGCCCATGTAACCAATATATTTGAATTTATTCCACTTTTATTGTCTATAGATATTTATAAGGTAGGTCTCAAGAATTTGTTCTACCTTAGAATAACTCTTAGTATAATTGACTAAGCTATATTTATCTTCTAGCAACAAACCCAGAAACAATCCATAATGTAAACTATGTGCCGAGCAAATTTGCTTGTTGTAAAATTGTTTTCAAAGAATAAGTAAAACATGATATACAAATAAATAAGAACACTTGAATAGTAAATATATAGTTACTTTTATTGAGGTAACTATGTTAACACTATATCTTAACTATTTTTAAGTATATATATATGTGAAATTGTTTTTCCTCAATTTGAGTTAAACTTATTTTGATAAGTAAAATTATAGATTGCATAGTTTTCCATCTTTATAGTATGTTAGTAATACATATTAAAACATTGAAATAAAAGTATGATAATAATGTTTACATTAATAAGGCAAAGTACCTGTTTATGTGTATATTTTATATGGTACAATTAAACTTAAGGATAACCAGCTTAGTTATCTTAGTAAAAAACTCAATTAGTAAGTTACTACCAACATAAACATTTAAATCTGACCTCCATGACTTTGCCTTTGGTTCTAAAGTATGTTACCACCTGTAACGATTTTTTCCTGATGTTACTGGACAAGATTTACACGAGCTTACAAAGTGGATGGAGTTGAAAGCATAATATTATGTTAAGGGAAAGACGGAAGGAGAAGGAACTGATCTTAAGTGTCAAAGGCCAAAGAAAATTCAGGAGAAGCAGGACTACTGCTTTCTACTACTTCCACCTATGAGGGGTGCCCAGACAGGGGACAGACTGTCAGACAGGCTTGACAACTTGAAAACCAGAACTCTGCGGCAAAATTTGCTACCCTGGAAAAGAAAAAACCAAGGAATAAGTAAAAGCTGAGTTCTCAGGGACAACTGAGAGTCAAATGGAGGCTAGGGACAACTGAGAGTCAAATGGAGGCTAGCAAACTTGGGGATACAAGCTCTAAGCGCAGAGCCAGTCCCTAAGGGACAGGAAAGGAATAAAAAAACAGACGAGTGGTAGCAATCATTGGAAAAATCAAGTGGATCAATAAAATGGGATAAACCATCCAAAGGTAAATCAGGTTAGTCACTCAGCTGCTTAAAACATTTCAATCATTGTCTAATATTCTTAGAATAAAATCCAAATTTCTTATTCCAGTATAGAAGGCCCATAGTGAGCTGGCTCAGCTTATTGCTACATGCTTCCTTCTGTCCAATCTGCCCTCGTTCTTACACCTACTTTCATGTCATATGCATTGCTCTGCTAGACTTCCCCATTTCCTTGGTGTATAATCTCCAAACCTCCTCCATCTGTAACGATCTAAACTCCTCAGTCTAAATTCTATCCCTTCTTCAGCTGTAATAAAAACAGTTCCATTTATCATGTTAAGAATCTGGACATTATGTTAAGAATTTTATGCATAATATATAATTCACTGCTTATATCAGCCTTTGAATGTAGCTATATTTTGCATTTTACAGATGAGGAATCTGAGTTTCAAAGAGGATGAATATTATATCCATCATTCTTCTACAATAATTTACAGTGTGGATTTACACCTGTATGCTCCTGACTTCTGAGCCCTTAAGTTCATAATAAATTCATTAATGCTGCATCTAAAACTGAAAGATGAGCATAAAGTAAAACTCATCTATTCTGGAGAAGAAAATACATACATAGACCACAGTCATCTTCAAGTTCCCAATGAATTGTGTCCCCAGAGCAAAAAAATAAAACATATTCAATTTCATCTGGAGAAATTTGAAATTGCTGCTCAGATTAGGGAACAAATCTTCCAAACTATGATCTAAAACAGCAGATTTACTCCCAAACCTCATTTCTGCTTGTGGTCTTAGGAAACCTTTTCCTTTGCCCATGCCCATAGTGAGGGCCTCACAGAGGTGACCCTCAGAGAGGACTTGTGTGCTCTTGGGGACAGCAGGAACATGTTGAGACATCAGCTGGGCCAGTTTCTTGTCCTTTCTTTTTCCTAATCTAACTACTGAAATAACTATTTAAATATTGATATTAGAAAACTATTAAAAACCAAATGATACAAGTTATGTTTTCTGTTAAGGAGATGTTACATTATATATGGAAGTTTTCCAGTGTGCTATTGTATACCCATTCGCTATTGCTCTGGAGATTGTGCAAGTGCAGTCTCAGACGCACACTTCAGCAAGCATGCATCTGAAGAGAACCTGAGGCACAGGCAGGGAGCTGGGCTCTCAACAGTGCTACAATCATTACCAGTGCCTCTGAGATGTCTTACTGTGGGATAATGTAGCACTTTCTCTTAAAATTTTAAAAGAATAATTTATCAGTAGGTTCCTGAATCACTTTCATTTGATAGGTGGTTAAATTTTGGATTATGTATTTCCTTTGAACTTAGTTTCAAATTAGTCCCTATAGTCCTCTCCTTATCTATGCTCAAAATGTGATCACTATCAGTGTTTATAAAATCATATATTTTTTTACAAACACTTAATTCAAGTTCGTTGGTTTAAAGATTAGGAAAATAAGGCCCAGAGAGGTTACATGAGAAGTTAAAGGATAGCTGGCTGTGAAAATGAAAGCTTCCTCATCTCCATCTATTTTATTAATCCATTCTACATGGTCAACTAAGGCAACTGCACTGGGTGAGTGGTAGGGAGGTGTTAACCACACTTATTTCCTATACTGGGCAACATTCAATTAAATGAAATTATAAATAGCCTTCAAATTGCTAGGATCAGAATTAGACACAATAAATACTAAGTGGCATAAATTTTGCCACTCCCTGCTGAAAATACAAATCGTTATATGTAGACATGTATAATTTAGGAAAGGACTCTATCAGTTTCCATATAACATATTTTCCTTGTTCAACCAAAGATGACAAATTGACACATAGTAAATAGGATCAGTGTTAATAACCTGTTAAGCATTGCTGTTTATTTTTTCTTTCTTTTTTTAAAGAGAGCATCAACTAGGCATTGAACTATTACAGGAACAGGAATGAAAATCAGCAATGAACAAGCTGAAAATGATTCGCATGTAAAAAGCCTTTGGCTTGTATTTTCATAAAAAAAATACAGACAAAATTACTTTGTTAATATTCAATTCCTATTGATTTAATTTTCTCTCTGCCTCATTACTCAGGCTTTCTGTCTCTCCCAGATCTAACACACAGCTCCATCTTTCCCATAAGAGGTGTAGCGGTTTTCTTCTTCGAGAGGAGATATGCTACCTTTCGTTAAGTGGTACAATAGATTCATCTGCTCTCCTTCAAGGACTACCTTTATCTACTTTTGTATTCTACTTGCTCCTCAAATACAATTCCACAAAATACAATTTTATTTGCACTTATTCTCCACCAATTTGAGAAATCACAGTGTAAATTGCACTGCTATAAAATGTTATGTGCCTCTTTAAAATCCATGAGAGCATTATGGCAGCTCGTAAGAACCTTCTGACATAGTTTCCTGGAGAATTTTGAAAATTGTCATTTCTATTCTGAAATGGCAATCTAAATTATTATTTTCTCCTAGAAGTGCTTCTCAGACCTCAAGTGTGTATGAGGATCATCTGTTAAAACGCAGACTTGGGGGCCTTGCTTCTTGAAGTTCTGATTCAGGAGGTCTGGCCTGGGGCCTGAGGCTTCGCATTTCTAACAAGATCCCGGGTGAGGCTGATATAGCTTGCAAAGCTTCTGCCTTCAAAATCCTGGAAATGCCATACAGATGTCCTTTTAAAACATACACACATGGACACTAAAATCCATCTTTGCATATTGTAAAAAGGGATACTTCTCCTTTCAGCTCACATTATTAAATCTGTTAATGAAATACAATATTTAGGAAACGGTAGCATAGAATTTTCCACCAAACCTATCACATGATGATCCCCTCCCCCTGCAATTATGCCTCCTTACTCAAAAGTCACATATTCATGCAAGAGAAAGCAATGGTCTGTGCAGGAAACAAATCACTACAGAGCTCCAACTGTATTACAATATACATGTGTTTGTGAATTCTCATGATCTGTAACTGCCCCGCTGACTCAGCTCCTCATCTCCAATATTTTACAGACTAGATTAGCAGGTTTGTGGACATGTCTTGGTAGGATATGGAACAGAAGTAATAAATAATAAATAAGTATAATATATGGAAAAATTATCCATGTGCCAGTCAATGGCATGAACATTTCAGGGAGAAGAGCTTGCCTCAGGTTTCGTAGGGAATGATGTAAAAGAACTATCATTTCCGTCCACATCTCATCTAGGAAGGAAGGAAGGAAGGCAAAGTTTGAGCTTTGTGGATGAGCTGAATGATAAGAGAGGTTGGACAAAAAAAGCATATCTTTTGTTTTGGAAAAAGAACAAAACTTTTTGATTGTGCTCATCTATCAGTGAAATGGTTTTCAACACACAAACCCAACATGCTTATATTTACTTACTTCAAAGTATTTATGTTCACCATTAAATCATATTATATATTTATGTAAACATTAAAAGACACACTAAAACACAGACTTTTGAAAGTTGAAATCAAGATGAAATAAATGGCTAAAGGTTTTTACTAGTGTTTTAACTAATGTTTAAATGTTTTACTAATAATGATATCTTCATATTATAAAGCCATAATATGCACTTAGAGAAAGGTTTATCCATAATGATGTTAAATATAAATACATATTTTAAATGGACTTATTGATAATTTCAACTTTTTGGAAGAAAGCATGCCAGTATAAATGGATAATTATTTTTTAGCCTCCTGATGTAGCTAAATGCTAACCAGTAGCAGAAGAAACATCAGCTGTGCCAGTTTCTTGTCATGTGCCTGTGCATGCACTATTCTATTACATTCAGCTTGTGGTTCCTGTGCTAGAATCTTTTCAAGCTTTCCCTTTAAACACTACTTAGAAATCCTTTTTCCTCAAACTTCCTTAGCACTCTCTGTATGTGCACCTCTCGTGCCAATAATAAGTTATTATCTGCATATTCCTGGGTATCTTTTACTCATATTCTTCTCATTACCTACCTAGCATAATATGTTAGCCACAGCAAGCACTGAATAAATATTTATCAACTAAAAAAGTGATAGAGGAAGAAGACGCTTATTTCATATACAAGCATGCTAAGAGACAGAAGAAGCTTTTCATTTTCAATGAGTGATAAATTCCACTTGTTTCTTCTAAGTAAAACTTTAATTACAATTAATTTGCAGCAAAAATCACAAAAGAGTGCTTTTCTATGAATCCCTGTGCCATGCCAGCAGAACGATTACTCATCCTCCACTAGAAATCTGGCACATTACATTACTTTCACTTATTTTTATAACATGTAAATTGTCTCACATCTGATAAGTCGGCAACAGAAGAACTCCCTAGAGATGGACTAAAATAATTCTTCAGGAGCAAGTGTCTTTAAATCTAAAAAAACTTTAAGAAAATATCTTCTTTGAATGTTATATAGAGAGAATAATAAATGTACATTAGCTAGTCTCTTCCACCAGTTTCAACATATAAATATAATATATAAATATAATTAATACTGGTGTTTCATAAGATCGTTTTTATAAATTTGTTGAAAATAATAGTTTTATCATAGTAAATGTCAATTATCTCACATCACATCTCCAACCTCACAAACTAGGGAACTTTAACATAAATGAAATATAAGTACTGAAATAAATCTAAAATCACATATAGTGACTTTCTAGAAAAATAGAAATCAAATAAATGAATTCACATAATCACCATAGCCAAAGTAAGCAAAAATATTTGTTACAAAAATCAGGAATATTTCACAACCATCATATCTCATTTCCTTGGAAAAATCTTATATTATGAATAACTGGGCTTGTGGGTTTATTATTTAATCTTCGGTTAAAGGAAAGTTACCCATTTTTTTTTAAATTTAATAGTTAATGTTCTTCGAAAAGGTGTTATGATAGTTTGCTTGACAGCAGCCTGGAACTTTCCTTACCTTTGCACTTGACCAATATGGGCAGAAGTCAAATAGACACAAGTATCTCTTAGAGATTTTATTTAGGACCATTTGCTTTTATTTCCCCTCCACATTCAGGTATTTTCCATTTTTAGCAGATCCGTGGGCACACGAAATTATTTAGTGAAGCGTAAGCTTCTAAATCCAATTTATCTTTCATTTGGAGAAATAGAAAAAGGTTTTATAATTTCCATTTATTTACACCATGTTATGAAGAATCAACACACCAGCTTTCTGAAAAGCCCTTTGCTGATGTAAATTGGGAGTAAACTGTGGATGGAGAGTATTTTTGCTCCAGAGAGCCCCTGCTGCCAGAAGTTGTAAAGGTAAAGGCGGGGTGAAAATGAGACCACCAAGGTCCCTGACATCTGCCACTGCACTGGTACAGGAATATCACCAAGATGCGGAGATGAATGAAGTGTTTTATCCACAGGAATTCCAAATATTCAGGAATACAAGGGCTGCTAGAAGATCACCAAGGGGCTCGCTCAACAAAACACGGTTCTTTAACTCTACCACTTTCATATAACCGATCCTAAAAATAGTGATTAATTGTGCCACATATTAAGATTTTTTACTCTTTTTTTGACACCTAACATTACTTATGCTCCCATACAAAATCTGGCAAACACTCTGGAATTTAAATAACTATGAATTAATTAAAAAAGATATAGTCCCTAAGAGAGGGAGAGAAAGTATGTAGATGTTAAATCTAAAAGACATGCCCTGCGTTTTAAGATAGTTTGTTATACAGACATGGAGCCACATATGCATTCTAATATTATGCTATTACATAAAGTGACTGACAAGGGCGGATGACATTTTTTAACCTTCATTCTTAATTTTTCACTGATTAAAAACAATTATACTTCTCTTGGAATCATTGATAAGAAAGGATCTTAATTATTCAGAGTCAAGGCATTTTTAAATGCTAGAATCATTACCCACATAATTGTATACACAGACATTAGAAGAAAAATAATCAAAGTCTTCTAGGAAAGATAAAAAAGTGCAAAGAAGTGTTCATAATTGATATTTCTAGCTTATCATTATTCCTAGTTAGAGTGATATAATCTTTGATAGTTTCTCATTTACTCCAGAAAACACTTTAGAGAGTTTCAAAATCTATTTGGAATTTGTCTAATTCAGAAAAAAAGAAACAAAATATAATGTTACCAAAGTTAGGATTTTGCTGTGAGAAAACACAAATAAAATTAAAAATCAGCCCTGGCTGGTGTAGTTTAGTGGATTGAACGCAGGCTGCAAACCCAAGGGTGGCCAGTTCAATTCCCAGTGAGGGCACATGCCTGGGTTGCAGGCCAGGTTCCTGGTGGGGGCCATATGAGAGGCAACCACACATTGATGTTTCTCTCCCTCTCTTTCTCCCTCCCTTCCCCTTTCTCTCTATAAATAAATGAAATCTTTTAAAAATTAAAAATCATAAATTGCTGCCTTACTGATAAGCATTTCAACTGTCATCATTACAGCAAACTTCTGCGTACGTTCGAGTGAGACCCCTGTGAGCTTTGGTGGGACACACGTGAACAGTGACACAAGCAGTTTCCAGTCCACACAGAGAACAGCAGCTGGGCAATCTTAAAAAGAGCGAGGCTAAGAATGGACATGGTGTGAGCAGACGAAATCCAAGGAAGAGGGAGCTTGGGTCTTTTAGTCACCTACAATTAGTGAGACTTGCAGTGTGGTTCCTGGGCCAGCAACATCAACATTACCTGATACAGCAGCAGAAAAACGGGCCCACAAAAACGTCCACACCCTAGGCCCTGAAACCTGTGAATATGTTCCCTTAAGTGGAAAAAGTGACTACATACATGATTAAGTTAAGGATTCTGAGATGGGAAGGTTATCCAGATATGCTCAATGTAATTACAAAGGCCTTTCCGGGTAGAAGGAGGAGGCAAGGGAGTCAGGGAACAGAGTCATAAAGAAATCTGAAGACCAGTTTGAAATCGGAGGAAGGGGCCACAAGCCAAGGAATGCAGAGAGGCTCTAGAATTAGAAAAAGCAAGGAAACATATTCTCCCCTAGAGCTCCCAGGAAAAGAACATCTTGGCCCACACAAACCTATTTCTGACTTTTGACTTCCAGAATTGTAAGGTAATATGTTTGTGCTGTTTTAAGCCACTAAGTTTGTGGTAATTTGTCATGGGAACAACAGGAAACTAAAGTATCTGGGAACTTCTTAGAAATAGCTGAATGAAGCACTTGGAGGGAGAGGGCGGCTGTTTGAACAAGCCCTCCAGGTGAGCCTTTCCCATACTAAATGTGGAGAGCCAGTGCTCTATACCAGTTCCTCTTCCTGTACAGAGCCTTGCCTAAATATATAATAGGCAACACGCACTATAACGTCAAGCTACATCATACCAAAGAAATTGTTATAAAATAATCAATCCAATAACGATTAAGTGATATGTACTATTATCTATGGCTGTGTAATAAATTACCACAAAAGTAACAACTTACACCAACACATGCTCATCTTAAAGTTTCTGTGGGCACAGCTTAACTGGGTCCTCTGCCTCAGTCTCGCAAGGCTGAATTCAGGGTCGGGGCTCATCTGAAGGCTCACTTGGGGAAGTATTCACTCCTAAACTCATTTACATGAGGTTAGCAAAATTTTATTTCCTTAAGGGCTCTTGGACTAGAAGTCTCTCAGTTCTTAGCAGGCTTTTTTCCAGAGACCTGCTTTTCTTGCTGCACCAGCCTCCCCAAAAGAGTGAGTTGCTTCATCAAAGCCAGGAAAGATTGTTTTTATACACCACTGAGCTATAGTCTATAGATTATAGTTATCAAGATGAAAGTAACAATCTCTTGTAAACTAATCACAGAAATAAGATCCTATCACCTTTGCTCTATTCTATTGGTTGGAAGCAAGTCACTGGGCCAGCCCATATTTGAGGCCCTAACAAGAGGTAGATATCACTGGAGGCCAGTAGAAAGCCTGCAGGCCACAGCACCCAAAAGGGTCAATAAACTGTCGCCATCTCTTCTTCCTGCCTTTACATATTCTTTAGAAAAATTCATGGCAGAATAAAAAGCATTCTGTACTTCCTTCTCTTCCTCAGATTTCCCCTCAGGACTCAGACTTGAAAGCCATCCCTCAAGACACTATAGTTGAACCTTGAACAATGCAGGGATTAGGGGAGCCAACCCCCTGTGCAGTGGACAATTCAAATATAACTTTTGACTTGACCCTAACTTAGTTGTTCCTCAGTATTGCCAGGGGACTGGTTCCAGAACTCTCCACAGATACCAAAATCCATGGACGCTCAAGTCCCCTATATAAAATGGCATAGATCAATGTGTAGAGTTGGCCGGCTTCATCCATGGACTCCCAATTGCCATTTGAACACAGTACAGATACTTTTTTTTTAAATTAACATAGGAATGGACCTGCACAGTTTAAACCTGTGATGTTTGAATCAACCATATATTATATCATTCAAATCTGGTCCCTCTGGGGTATAATCTGGAATTAAATAGATTACCAATAAATACAATAATTAGAAGTATTAGTAGTCAAACAATTCTCGTGTAAATGCAGTATATGAATTAAAATATGTATATTTATAATAAAATAGGCTTCTACAAAGACAAAATCTGGGGATGACACATTCAGAATCACATTCACCAATAATAAATCTGACTAATAATAAAATGCACATTACTTAAAACAAATATCATAGTCATTGAGATTAAAAATGTTTTGCATCAGCATGTATTTTCATGTTAGGAACTCATTTTTCTTCTCTCAGATCCATATCCTTAAAATTCACTTCCAAATGCTGATAGTGGAATAATTTATCTTGTATAACAATCATCAAAAGCCTTATTTTCCCTTTAAGTATTTTTTTTTTTTGGATAATAAAATACATATACTGTAGATTGCAATTGAGATCATGGGCATAAATCTTTTTTTTATAAAAGGAACCATTTTACAGGTTTTATAATTCCCTCTCACCTTTGGAAAGCCACCTAAGCTTCCCTAGTCTAAGTCTTGAGGAGTGATTACACCTAGATGCTAACAGGATTTTTTGCGTGTGACTTTGGGGGGCAAAAGATGGGAGGTAAGATTATCCTTGAGCCTCCTAGTTCCCACAATACAGGCTGCTGTGTGCTCATTAGAATACTTTTTAGACTGTGTAAAGCAAAGTTAAATTACATGGTATTTTTAGGCAGCTCACCTACTGAGGCCACATTTGAAAATTATGACAAAAGGGTTAAGTCTCCACAGAGGTGTCACAGAAGTGCTTAGACACTGTACATAATGTGGAAGAGAAGGGGGCAGCGACCTCACCAGGTGGTGCAGTGGAAGAGGGGCAGTTTCTCTGCTGACTGATTGCAATATTACAGCCTGTTCCCTAGATAGTTCTGATAGTGCTTAATACTGGTGCGGAGCTGCCTCCCTCTTCTCAGTCAACGGTCCTTCCCAAATGCTGCCTGTGTGCAAAGCCCCGAATATCCTTCTCCTAGGAATGTTTCTAAGAGTGCTCTATTGGGCAGTGGAACTTACAGAAATAAACACACGAAAAATCAGTGCATTCCTCTTTCATTAAAAGTGTGATGACATTTGGACCCCTGGAACAGAGATATGAAATAGGTTATTCTCATTAATTTTGATGTACAAGCAACTGGCTTAATGCCATTAAAAGAAAATAATTTTTTTTCTTTAAATGAGTAAAGGTAGAACAATATCTGAAATACTCTTAGAACATTTATTTTTATATTAGTAGAAAATTATGCTCAATGGGAAATTAATTTATAGCATGACTCTTTTAATAGTAAACTTAACAATTTTATCATTACAGGAGGACACTTGAGAATCAAGGCCAAGCTACAGAATTGGAAGGTCTTATTTGTATTAGGTATTCCATGCCAAATGAAACTCATAGAACACCTAGAGGAAAAAGATCTTAACTCCACCGCATGTTTTAATTCAGATAATAAAAAAACTGAAAGGTAAAATGATGCCAACATTTTATAATTAAGTGAGAAACTTTAGAGATATGAGTTGCTGGAAAGGAAACACAACTCTAACTATTTATACTCTCTGTAATATTGGCACTTCCTTTTCAACTGACAGGACATGTAGAATAAGTCAGTCCCCCACAAGCAGAAATAAAACTCGAATTGAAATTGTATAACAAGTCCTCTACTACCAGCCTGCCAACGGGAGAGCAACGGGACAATACGCATTTTCTTACTTCCAGAAGAATGAGTTATGGAGAACTTTGGGTAATGCAGCTCCAAGAGTAAAAGACACAAAAAGAACAAGAGGCACAAAATGCTGAAATGTCCCAGAATCCCCACCTCAGAGGATGTCCAGGAGGTCTATTTCCTCCCATCCTGCTTTTGTATGATTTCTCTGAGGCCCTGTATTAATTTACACTGGGTCAAGCCAGGGTAACAAATGGTCCAGCCTCAGGGATTTGATACAGGAAAGGTTATTTCTAATTTCTTGCTCATGTCACTCGTCATAGCTGTTCTCCATGTCTCTTCCCTCTGTATACTGCCCTTTCTGTCTCAGAGTAAACTGAGACAGAGCATACTGTCTCTTTCATGTCTCACAGCCTCCCAGTGACTCTTATGGTCTCTCATTGAAAGCAGTACACACCGCCTCCACTGCCAGTCACTCAGCCAGGCCTCACGGCAGCAGGACAGAGATGAAGAATCCTGTAAGAGGGGGAACCAATGGACAGTGTCTGCACCTATCACAGGTCATCACACTCAAATAGAACACTTCAAGGGTAACACTTCAAGGGTGACCAGCTCAGGCTTTTCTTCATTATGACAAAGAGCTGAAGCTGAGAGTTTAGGTGTGAAGCACGCTCTCTACATAGAAAAAAATCACCTTTGTCAGGGTGCAGAGGTACAAGTACATTCTAGCAGGAGTGGGTCAGCTCTCCTTGGCTCATTGTCATGACAACTATAGTTATCAGAGTTTTACTATGAAAGTAATATTTGATCATGATAAAAATTCTAAGAGGAATAGAAACAACACAGTGAATTAATGAGGGCCACTACATCCCTTACTCCCAGTTCTTATAGATCCTCATTGCAGATAGTTTCTCAAATATCGTTCCAGAAATTATTCATAAATAGACTCCATGAGTTTCCCCATTTGAAAACTGAGAACAGTATCATGTCAAATGATTGCTGTATCAAAGGCTTAAGAGATGAACGACATTTAGAACAGTATGTTACACATAGCAAATTGCATACAAGTGTTAGCTACTATTACTATTTTTGCCAAGCATCGTTCTAAGTGCTTTACATGTATTAGCCTACATGCGCACATACGCACACACTCCAGCCCAACCAACACCACACACACATGTACTTTAATTACTACCTAACAATATTGTCTTGGGATAGCTTTCCATGTTAATTTAAATATATCCTACTTGTTTTTGAAAGGCTACGAGGTACCCCATTGAATGGGTTTACCATCATTTAGATAGCCCAAAACTTTTCTAAGGACTTTCTTACTTTTTGCTATTACAAAGAACACAGAAATTAATACCATGTTTGTGCCATAATATAAATCACTAGAAATGGAATCAATAGGCCAAAGCTGAAAATTTGTAAATTTAAAATTTGTGATTTAGCCAAGCTGTCCCTGAGACAGTCATTGGGGCTTTTACTCAGGCCACAGTTCTGGTTGAGGTGCCCTTTCCTCCCTCACTGAACTTAGGCATCACTATGTGATTTACTTTGGCCAAGAAAATGTTAGCAGAAATAACATGTTACACATTTCACTGCAGCCTAGCCGTCCCCATCACAGTGAGCGACAATACTCCAAAGGCGGCTGCGCCTTCCGTTTGCTTCTCCCTGCGGACGGCGTGAAGGTGGGCTCTTCCCCTGCTCATGCGAGTAGGACATTTAACATAATCAAGAAATAAATCTTCCCAGTTTTAAATCTTTAAGAGTTTGGGATCATTTGTTTTCACAAACAAGTTTGTTAAAATATCAGTAATTAGCATAATGAACTTGCTCTTCATTTAAAAATGACATATATATATATATATATTTATACTTGAATTCCTATTCAGGAAGAATCAAATTATAACCTGTTTTCTGTTCTAGGAAGTTGGAAGAGATGTGTAGGTATTACATGGTATACCTGACAAAGGCACGTTCCCAAAAAGGATAGATTACTGTTAAAATTAGTTAAACTATATTGGTTCCTTTCTTTGTGATTTCTTATAATTTAAAGAAATTAGGTATCTTAATAAGCTATAAAAGCAGTTTTAAGGTTAGTGATTCATTTTTATGATATTCACTGCATATCATAAAATTGAGACAAATACTTGTCACCAAAATCTATGTAGTTACATAAAAATCAACTATAAAATTTTACTGGAGTGCCATAATCTTCAGTAGAATTAAAGTTTGGATTTCATTTTCTGAATATGTAGGAAAACATGATACACCAATTATTCCAGTCATGTTTGTTATGCTGTATTTTGAATATCTTTCCTAAATAAAATAAGAAAAATCTTTCGAGTGCTGCATTGTTTTCTGTCTGAACTGAATTGCTCCCACTCAAACACTGTTCCTGGTCTGAATGGAGAAGATGTGAGTGCAAACACATTAGGTCCAGACCAGCTCCCAATACTGGCTGATTCTCCTTGAATGGGAGCATATTGCTTCATATCTTAGGAGATACCACAAATTTCTGATATCTTTTTCTTGGGCTTGTTTATGACCTCCACAAATGCTGGGATAGCCTCCTTCATACCTCCAGAGGCGAACAGCTTGATCCCGCTCATGACACCATTTGTCCCACATCCCATCAAAGGATAAGAGCCATGTTGACCTTCACGCATCTTTGGCAACATCTCTAAATAAACAATATTGTGCACTTCTAGTCATTAAGGTTAAATTTTGTAAAACTCTAATTGTTCTGACAGCTCATTTTCATTACAGCTGAGAAGTTAGAGGGAACATTTCTTGGACAAATAAGGATTCTGACCAGATATTGCCTTGAGTTCTGATATAGGAAAATGTTGAACTTCCGGTTGGACTGGGGTGGGAAGGGAGGCCTAGGAATCTCTGCTCACACCGCCATCTTAAGCTCCTCAGATTCCATGATGGGAAATAAATGTTTAAATTTTGCTTTTTTCAGTGGTGATGACCTCCCCTTGAGAATGTACCTATTACTAGGGATCTCTTTCATCCTTCTCCAGGAGAGGAGAAAAGAAACATTAAGAAGAAATGCCTGGCACAGAGCCCCGATTCCTACTTCATGGATGTGAACTACCCCAGGATGTAATAAAACCACCACCATCTTCAGCCGGCGGAAGTGGTGGTTTTACGCATTTGCTGCTCCACTGTCCTGTCGCCCTACAGGAGGAAAAGCAAGGCTTCCAAAAGCATGCTCCTTCAGAAGGACATTGCCCTAAAAGTACTCTCAGTCCCAGGAGGGAACCATCTCAATGGACATGTTTTTACTTTTAAAAAAGAGATGTTTAAATTTTGTTAAAAATCAAATAGAAGAATCAAGGAGAGAAGCCTAACACTAACTTGCATGAAGCTAAACAAACAAGTCGTAAGCTTAAAGGAGCTCATGCTGAAATACCTTTGATTTTAAAGCTCATCTGATACTTAATTCTTAGTTTCAAATTCTTATATATTTTACTGAATGTCAATAAAGACCAGAGAACATACATGAATGAGACTTTATTTGTAAATCATATGAAATTTAGGACTACAATTAACTTTTGCTAGAAAAAAAATCAAAGTTACCCCATACAGTTTTACTTACAAAAAACAACCATGTAATGTCTCAGACATTTAAATTTTTGCTATAGTAATTGTTTCCCTTTTGTGTCTTCTAAGCATTGATTTTTCCAGTACAGCTCACTGAAGTGGGTTATTAGCAATTTCTATAACATATGCACCTAAACATATCTGTTTATCTCAGGGTGTAATTGATTGTTCTACCACCATTCCAAAATAAATATTGCTGTTAATTTTTTTATTAGGGGCTATAAGAAAAATATAACATTGATTTTATAGTATCAACTCTCAAAATATTATATAATTATTTTTGGCTTTGTAATGATATACTTTAATTCAATAATTCAATCAGAAATTAGAGGTTTTTTTCTATTTAAAGTAAACAAAGGCCAATTTGGATATATTTGCTTCTATTGGGGTAGAACTCTTAGTGAACCTATTTAATATAAGGGAGGAAGAATGCTTTTCGTCATCCACGCTGTGGTGTGTGCTACAAAAGATTCTTGTCCTTTTAATTTGAAAACACTTTTAACTTGAACAATTCAAAATCCTCTCAAAATAAGTTTATGCTTTACAAAAAAAATCAAAAATAAAGAATCAGGATGTAAAGAAACTTACTAGTGACTGAAAATTGAAAACCAAATAAGTAAATTAACTAAAGCCTCACATCTAATTTATAACAATTGCTGGGTTTAAAAACAGCTCTTTAGGCTTCAACTTTTGTGTTATCTCTTGAAACAAATAGCTTGCTGCCAAAGTTATCTGGAAGCTTCTTTGAAAATGGCATTGGATTAGCAACCCCAGATAATTTTTTACATAGATCTTCTTATTAAAAGCCCAATAATATGAAAAAAAAGAAATTATTCCAGTAACTTGGAACCATTATTTTAAAATCAGTATTTGTTTAGCTAAATTTCCCATTGGGTTTACACAAACTTGGATTAATTAGTTATCCGCTACCTTCATCTCCATGCTTTCAGGCTCACACAGCCTCAAAAATTCATCAACTTTAAAACTCATGGCCTGTATGTAACCTAAAGGTGTGATTTCACACCTGCCTGACAATCCTTCCAGATTTCTTAGTCAATTCTCTGTTCTACTTTTCATAAACACTAATGAAAACCTTTTAGGTCCACCCTATCACCTTTCTCAACATTATCAGAAAAGTACCTCAGAGCGCATGGGAGATATTAGACTGTAGAGGTTCTGCCAATTGATATTGGGGCTCAAGCCATTTTTATTTGAGTGTTATAATACAGGGCTGGGCAAAAGGAGTTTTACAGTCGCATGAATGAAAAATACAATAATTAATAAACAATAATATGAGAATTAACTGAATTTGAAGTACCCACAACTATAACTACTTTTGCCCACCAGAGACAGCATAACAGCTAAGAACTGGGTAGCACTGGCATGTCAGGTAGATAGACCCCTGTTTCATTCTCATCGTTGCTGTCTCTGCAGAAAAGGTAAAGAGGTATTTCTAACAATTATTAACATAACATCAATTATTGTAAAAACTTAAAGGGGGTAGTAATCAATCACTCCACAAATTTTGAGTGTCTGCTGTTATATGTTTCACGTGAAATTCCTCAGTCAAAAAAGTTTTGTTTCCACTGTTAGAGGAAAAAATGGAGTCCTCAAGTTTTATGATATAACTCAGACATTTGTGTCCAATATACTCTTTTTCGTGGTAACTAAAACTCACAGGGTTAACTGCATGGCTAGTTCTTAGAGAAAGTGTCTTCCCCCAAATTTTCCCTACTTTAGCTACTGTCATATTATACACTGGGATATAATATATCTAAATATAGACACACATATTTATAATATATACATATACTTATACCTTTGTAATATATACATAATTTATACTTATAATACATTCATATATTTTATATACATATAAAATATATATATGATGAATGTGCATTCTGGTACACTCTCCTTGGCCATTGTATACAAGGCCTGTCTAGAAAAAGTCCAGCCATTGTTAATATAATGAGAATGGTTTGTGCAACATCTATGTAAACTGGCAGCCAAGGAGAGTGGACTGGAATGCACATGCATGAACACTGATGACTTCATTATACTAGTCAGTGGGGGTGGTAGATGCTCTTGAGTGAGCATGTGTACTGTGTGGCTGTCACATTCAAAATGACTGAGCAAGTACGGCAATGAATCTGCATCAAATTTTGCATTAAGCTTGAACATTCCTCCACAGAAACTATTCAGATGATTCAGAAGGCCACAGCTATGGGCCACTGGTGATTGGCAGCTTCATCATGACAATGTACCTGCTCATGCATCATGTCTCATGCAGAATTTTTTTGACAAACATCAAATCATCCAGGTGACTCAGCTCCCCTACAGCCCAGATTTGGCGCCCTGTGAAAGGGAAGAGATTTCAGACTGTCAATGACATTAAGGAAAATACAGTGGAACAGCTGATAGAGACTGGGAGAACTGTGTGAGGTCCCAAGGTGCCTACTCTGAAGGGGACTGAGGCGTCACTGTCCTATGTACAATGTTTCTTGTATCTTGTATCTTCTTCAATAAATGTCCCTAGTTTTCACATTATATGGCTATATACCTTCTGGACAGACTATATATATCATGTGTATACAGGTAATATGTATATATGTATGTATATCATATATGTGCAATATGTATGTCTGTATATAAGCAGACATAAGCAGATAAGGTGAAGCAGATTTAAGAAATCAATATGACTCTTCTGTAGAGCATTGAGAAAATTGATGAGAGAAGTTAAGTCAATTACTAACACATGAGTTGTTAATTATTAGCATATGGTATATACATTGATTACTTATTAATTTCTATCATGCAAAATATATAATAAAGGCAATTCCTACTTTTTAGAAGCTCTGGCACCTTGTATGGATTCAATGTTACACAGTACCCTCTAAGCAAAAAATATTAAATGGAGGAGATTTGATGTAGGAAATCTCCTTGACTAAATTCAAGAACCTCGATAATCAAAGTTGAGCTTGTTTACTGCCATAAGATATAACAATTAAATTAAGAAAATAACATACTTAACACATTGTATTTCTTTAGATAACTTGTAACTCATAAGAAAAGTAATAACCACTGGCTAATCAGAAGGAAATGTATGATGAGAAGATGGGATTGTGGACAATGTTCACCACTGAGACAGACTTGCAGGGTTCGGTAGGTGAATGTCTTTTCCAATTCCAGGCTGACTGGTACTGCTAATACATACAAAGCTGGTGAAGCATTAGCAGCCACTCTAAAGATATGTCTACAGGTGTGGATCCAACCAGTTAAGGCTGTGGAGAGATGGAGGCAGGCAAGTTGGCAAGAGTCGAATTGGGTGCTGCCTATTGACACAAACTATTGAAAGAATCATGAATATGACACTCATACATGAAGGAGTAAGTTGTGTGGTTAGAAAATCAGGGTACCTTCCCCAAGGAAGCAGAAAAGTTTTGTTGAGGTCACAGCCATTCTTTTTGGAAGGAGTAGTATTTGCATTCTGTTGTGTTTCTTGAGAAAAACAGTAATTACTGAGAATGAGATATAGTATAGTATGGTATATTACAGAAAAGATTGTAATTCTTCTGTTACTCTCTCTATTTATATTCTTTACTAAGCAATTTTACAGGTTCTCACACCAAGAGCCAGAATTCATTTTCCCTTCTCCTAAATTTTGACTGGTCTTATAATTTGTTTGGTTAACAGATTGCAGCAGAAGTGATGGTGTGTTAGTTCCAATCTGAGGCCTCAAAGGCTTTTCTTTCCTCTCTCCATTGTTTTAGAGCCCCAAGAAGTCCTCATGAGAACACGCTCATGCTATTCTGCGGCATGATCACGGCTCACGTGACACGAAGATGAGCAACCCCAGCTGAAGCCGTTCTAGACAAACCAGTTCCAGCTGACCTGCAGACCAATGCTCAACTGAACTGATTAATTAATAAATGTGGAGTATGAGCTAAAATTTTTTAAAATGGTTAATGTTTTAAGTCACAAAGTTTTGTAATATTTTTAGCACAGCAAATGCTAACTGATGCAGAAATAATTGGTTCCTAGAATTGAGGTGCTGCCATGACAAAAATCTAAAATAAGTGCCATTGGCAGTGAGCACCAAGTAGAGGCTGGAAAAATGGCAAACAAACTCTTAGCAAATGCTGGAGGGAAAAAATAAACGGTTATTGGAGACTTAAAAAATGGCTATCTGTGTTTTTTAGAATAAAATAATTGGCAAACGTGTCCCCTACAGGAACTTAAAAAATAGAAAAAATATATAATTAACTTTTCTTTTTGGTGAAAGAAATTTCCACAGAATGTTGAAATGTCAGCTGATTGGTTCTAGCTGCATACAGGTACAGGAAGGAAGAAATGGGCTAAATAAAGAACTGGCCGGTTTGCAAGGAGAAATCTGAGAGAATAAAGAGGGGACAGAATCTCTGAGATGTGAAGTAAAATTCTTTCTTATTTTCAGTCTTCCCATCCAGTAAAAATTCTCAAAGTAGATTGAAGCCTTAGGAAAAAGTTCCATTCAAGAGTATAGCTCCAGCATCCTTTTTTAAGCATTCTGAAAAAATAAATATGTTGTAAAATAGATTCTCTCAATAGAAAAAATCACCCCTTGGATTCTTAAGAAGCCAAATCCCAAAGTGACAGTCAATAAGCCGGTCCATAGAGAGATGCCATAAAAAAAAAAAAAAAACAACAATGATTATGGGTATAGATTTTAAACAAAAGGAGTGGTCACAAATCAAGTTCAGAGAAAGTCCACAATAATTTGGAGGAAACAGTATATGTAAAAGTGATATCAACCTGAAATAAAAAGAATGAGTTAACTCAAATTTCAAAAAGACCTCTGGGCTCCCAACTTTCTATGATGAGGAAGCTGACTGAAAACATTTTCAAAGGTCAAGAAGAAAATTGAAAAGGAGCATGTCCTAGAGGGCAGAGCCAGGATCTGAGTGTAAAGCCAACATGCGCAAAAAACAAACTGGAAAACCACTTCCAAAAAGCATGTCCTCACTTTATTCAAAGCATGTTTACTGCTCCAAGTTAAGGAAGCCTAACAACATTTTCCCACCTGGATTTAAAAATTGCTATGGGCCTATGACTCTTGCGTACCTTTCATTTTTTTTCCCTCTTTTAGGATGGTAGTATTTATTTATGTTATCTTATCCTGTATCAACAGTATATGTTGGATATTTGTAGGACAGATAATGTTTTATTTCATGGTCTTTATCTCTAGACCAAGGAAATCCACATATGATGCATCTGTACTTGACATAGGTAATTACATTTTAGAAATCAAGCCTGATGCCATAATTCTAGTGCATGACTTCTAGAGATCCTCAGGTAAGAAAGAATATTTTTCCATGGGGAGCAATGCAGAAAGAAAAAAAAAAAACTAGACTGTGGTACATTCCAAAATTAGAATTCATCCTTGGACCTGTGTTCTTTGTAATGTCACTAGGCAGTTTTTCTCTTTGAGAGAGGGATTCTATTTCCCAGTATCTTTAGACTGGGATAGCTTTGTAACTCGCCTTGGTCAATAAAATAAATTAAAACTGTTGATGCCCCAGTTACAAGCCTAGGCCTCAAGCAAGTTTAGTGTCCCACTTGTTCTCCTGGAACCATATCCAGCCACAAAGTACATAAGCCCAGGCCATCATGCTTGAGGATGAGAGATCACAAGAAACAAGAAAGAACCATCAAAGCTGAGACCATTCTGGACTAGTAGCTCTAGCCAACCAGGTAGCTGATTTCAGATACATGCCTCAATGTGAGTGATTCCAGAAAAAAAAAAAACACAAAACATCTAGCTGAGCCCATCCTTAGTTGCTGACCCACAAAATCACGATTTAAATAAACAACTTAGTTCTGAGGTGGTTTGAGACACAATGAGAGCTAACTTTGGGCATGTTTCTAAACTTTTCTCAGCTTCTCTTCTTCACCCAGAAAATGATGAGAAAAAGAACCCATCTATTGATCATTTAGGATACCATATATGCAATAAGCACTCAATAAATATTGAGTTATCCTTATTGTTATCCTTATTGTTATCCTTATTATTGTCTCTAAGAGGAACAATGTCTTTATCAATATTATAATAAAAAATCATATCATTTGTCATACACCTATTATCAGGCCTCTGAGCTTAGCACTTCACTTGTTATCGTTAATCCTCACAACAAAATTCTAATTAATTATTTAGATTTCCCCTTTATAGATTAAACAAATTAACAATTTTGAGTAACTATAGCCAGATCTATGAGCAAATAAGTCACTAAGCCAGGGTTTAAAAATCATTCTAAATCTATTATACCACGATCTCTGTGGTGGATTAAACAATGGTCCCAATTCTCTTCCCTATGGTATTATTATTTACCAGTTTCTTTATCATGGCCTCACGGTAAGTGACACACATTCCCCTATCCCTAGAATATAGCACTAGCCATGTGACTTGCATTGGAAAATGATTAAAAGCTGTGACATGAGTGGAGACCTGAAATACGATTAGGCACTTACGCTTGTCCTCTTTTGCTTCAGTCAGAGCCATCAGAAGAGCAACCCCCGAGGTATCCGACTCCCCTCCAGTTAGACACTCTAAATGAGACACTTGGAGCAGAGAAGCCCTGTTCTGTGTGTTCACAGATGCAAAACAATTATAGTCAATTCGCAGGTGCATGAATGAGAAATACATGCTTAGTGATGTTTATATAGAGGTTTTGTGGTTTTATGTTGCCTAGAAAAATGTGACTGACACGGTTTTCCAAAGTCTTCAGATGTTGAATAATATGGCAATAATGAAACATTTCAAAGCACAAACTATGCTATAACCTGGTACAAGTAGACAGAAGATAAGCGAATTTCAAACAAAGAGAGGAAAACAGCTCTTTCATATGCGACATAAAATTATAGTCTCAAATTTGAGCTATCCTGCTTGGGAAATCTATGATTAGAGATCTTGTATGAGATTTAGATTCCTAGATTTGAGTGATTAAATATGCTTATGCAGGGAGGGTTGGACTCCCCAGCATTCAAACCGTACACATTCCAAAGAAAAGTTTAGTCCCTGCCTGGCCCCTGGTAGATAACCTCTACCACGGATGTCCAACCTTTCGGCGGCGCTGGGATATGCTGGAAGAAAAGAGTTATCTTGGGCCACACAATAAATACACAAACACTAAAACTTACAAGCAAAAAGAAAGCTTTAAGTAAATTTAGGATTTTGTATTGGGCTGCATTCAGAGCCATCCCGGCCCTCACGCGGCCCATGGGCCCCGGGTTGGACATGCCTGCTAGTAAGTCTTTGGGATATCCTGCTCAAAAGAGCATCTTCATCCATCTGGAACCTAGGGCCATGCCAGGTGGTTTATGCCAACAACACGATTTACGGTGGGGCCCTCCAGTTCCAGGTACTGGTGTGTCCTTCGGAGGGGCTGGAGACTAAGTTCAACCTTAGGGCACCCCAAGGGCACTGTGTGCCTACAAAACCAACCTCAAATAAAACCCTGAGCACCAAGGTCTGCGTGAGAGTTTCTTAGTTGGCAATGCCTATTATGTGTTGTTGCTGGAAGAATTAGGTGATGTCTGTGCGTCTCCACCGGGAAAGTCCAACTGGAAGTTTACATCTAGTCTCTCCTGAATGTTGACATATGTGCCTTTCACTTTGCTTATTTTAATCTATATACTTTCACTGTAGTAAATTATAACCAGGAATAGAACAGATTTTTCCAGTTCCATGAACTCTTCTAGCAAATTACTGAACATGAGGGTGGTCTTGGAGACCACTGACAACAATGTTTTTGGCCTCATAAATTCATGGAACTCAGATTGCTTGACAAAAAAAAAAAAAAGAGAGAGAGAGCAGTAAATGTACTGTACAGACATGGTTACTAAATTCCAAGTGAAGAGTGCTACAACATCTCTAGGGAATCCTTCTAAGTACTGAAAACTATCTTTGTAGCCAGGGTCTCCTTTTTAAAAAATAATTAATTCTAAGGAATGTACGCTTCTGGATTAGAAAAAGGCCATTCTGTGATTGGATGGCTTCTGGTAGAACATTAGAGATATCTGATTCTCTGAGTGCTGTGGAATCTGAGCAATCTAAACTTAGTGAAATGGTATCTTCACTCCCCTAAAGAGAAATATTTTTTCTAATTTTTATTTATTTATTTTTTTTTTGCTATTCAAGTACAGTCGTCTTCCTTTTCCTGTCACCACTTTCCCCGCCCCACCCACCTCCCACCTCAAGCCTATCCCCCTTGGCTCTGTCCCTGGGTCCTTTAGACATGCCTCAAGCATTTGATCACTCATTACTTTATTCGATAGAACAATTCAATGAAGACAAAACTGAGCCACAGAATCACATTATAAGTTAGGGATGGAAAGTGGAATAAAGAACTTTTTGTTTTGGAAAAAGGCCAAAGTCTCTGGATTAAAAGCTGCCATATGCAAGCACTTACAAGTCAGAAATGAAAAATTTTAAACTCAAAATTGTATATTTGTCTAGAAGTTAAAGCTCAAAACTCTCAAAATTATAATGGTATTCCTATTTCCAACATAGAATTATACACATTGCAAAGCTACCAAAATAATTGAAAAGAATAATATGTGACAGAATCTACATGTGGCCTTTAAAGCCTAAAATATTCACTGTCTGATATTTCACAGTTTTCCAACCTCTGTTTCACGAGAATTGTGCTTATTCTTGCCCAGGGTGGTGGTAAAAGTCCTATGTTCGGTTTCTTGATGTGAGAGTGAGTTACACTAGTGTGCCCAATAAGAAATTCCAGATGTACACCTATGATGTATGTGATTTTATATAAGCATATTACACTTCAACAAAAGTTTATGTGTATAACTGTGTGTATATATACATGTGTACACACATAAATATATGTATATACATTTACCACCTCCATGTGAATATGCATATATACTCACATGTGCATAAACATATGTGTCTAAATATATATACATATGTGTGTAAAAACATATGTGTATACATACTTACCACTTTCTCCACTATTTCATTCTAAATCACCTGCATCTTTCACTTGAATCATTACAATAGCTTCCTATAGACTCTTGCCTCCCTTGAGTTATTTCTCCACAAAGCAGTAAAGTAACAATATTTTCAAATGCTTCTTGTGGCTTCTTGTCTCTCACTAAATGGATTCTGAAGAGCTTACTATGACTTGCAAGACTCTTTATGACCTATGTCCCCTCTTCTCCCCTGGCCTCTGGCCTCTTCTCTTGTTCATTTTATCTATCTATCTTTATTTCCATTGCTGAGAGTATTGCAGATACCCTCATTCCCCACCTTGGCCCCTCCTCTCAGGCCTTGCCTCCCCTTCCCTCTGGCCGTCACCACACTATTTTCTGCATCCACGGGTTATACAGATACGTTATTTGGCTAACCCCCCTTATTTATTGTAATCCAGTCTGAAAGTCCTCCTTGCTTATCCATACAAACACAAGGCCAACATCAGGGTCTTTGCACTATAGGTTACAGTTCCCTACTTATTGCAACTGGCTTCTTTCTCCCTAGGTATTTCCATGGTTTACCCCCTCACTCCATTTTGGTTTCTATTCAAATGTCACTTAACCAAAGAGGACAAATAGGAAGAACATTATTCCTCTGCACAGTTACACACTCTTTCCCTTTATCTTCCTTTATGTTTTAACAGTTTTTTTCCACCATATATAACGCATGTATTATATTTGTGTTTATCATTTATCCCTCCCATGAGGATGCAAATGGCTTATTTGTGACTGTCAGTTTTGTTCACTGCTTACCTCAATACCAAGAATAGTAGTTCCTGAGATATAGTAGGTGATCAATAAGTATCTGTTTAATGAAGTACAAATTTGGCAGTGGCCATGGAATGAGGAACCCTATAAACAATAAGAAAGTTTGGATGTCTCCATCTTTTTGTCTTAGCCAATCAAATATCCTGCCACTACAGGTTACAGTTCCTCCGACACAGGCATGCGTCTGTTCAGACCGAGAACTCAGACCCGAGCACCGTCTCCGTCAGTTCCTGGGTGGGAGACCAAGGCAAGTCTTTTCCCCGGGCCATTCACTGGGGAGACTTACGGCAACTACTTCATGATGTCGTTGAGAGAACTTGAGCAGTTCCATATGGTTTAAACTTGGTACAAGTAAGCACTAAATATATACTGTTTATTGTTGCTACTATTAGGATTATTCTGGTACCCATAATGCATTTGTGAATACTTACATGTATTGTACTTGGGAAGGACAGTGGAAGTTCTTTACACCCAGGGCTGGATAATTGGACAATGTTATTGGCTGATAAGTATTCACAAAGATGGAAGATAACGAGGCAGAAAATACTGGCTTACATGTTCATATTCTAGGCTGAAGTAGTAACCAGAATAAAATCAGCAGAGGTCAATTTTGGAGGAAGGGTGGAATTTATGGAAAGTGATGAGTACTAACTAGCAGAGATTAAAGAAGATTTGAGAAGAGTAACAAAGTAGAGAACAAATGGGTTGGCTAGGGCAAACAGGCTTCAGCTAATAAGAGAGATAAGGAATCAACAGCAGGGCAGTAAGAAGGCCCTCATCAGCCACCAGCAGAGCCAGGCTGGGGTGAAGGGAAGAAGCTGACAGGTATCTTTCATGTTTGGCAGGCATAGACATTGGAGATCAACTCAGTCGATATTTTATTGATTACTTTTAAAGACAGTTGTTTAGTACTTAACTCTGCACAATGAGAAGGTAAAAAATAAAATAAAATAAAGGAAAGAGGAAAGAGGGGAGCATCTCACAGCTGTGACCAAATTCTCATTAGTAGATTTTATCATAATCTTAAATGTAATTCATTTACCAGGCAAATTTGTCAACACTGTCCAAAGTCTGGACTGAATAGAAATTTCAATATAGATATAGATATGTACACAATGCAGGTAGTATTCATAAATTAATAATTTAACTTAAAACAATGAGTTGTTTTAAGGAGGTACAAAAAGTAATATAATTATCAAGGGACATCCAATATTCTAAAGAAATGTTATATTTTCCTGAATTTCCATCTTCCTTGAACTTATAAATATTTGGGGATAATGTTAGTGTTGGAGATAATTAAAGAGAAAATTTTTACTTTTATAAAACCAGAAAGAAAAATAATGACAATAAAATTAAAATAGTGTGAAGTGAATTCACAGTATATAAAATGGCCCATAAAGTGTACCTTTAATAAATTCTGGGATAATTTGTTTCCTGCTGCCATGCAATATTGTAAAGGGGTGCAGGGCAAGGGGTGCCCTGGAATATAGGAGAAAACCCCCATAGCCCTTGGTTGGGGAATGGGGGCAGCAGACAATAAGGCTTAAGGTACCTTACATAACAAAGGTTAGTCTAATAGCTGTGTTACAGCCTGGGGCAAGGTGGGCAAGACTCTAAAGGGAGGCCCCCCTAGAGCACTGAGTCACTCTTTCCCTGACTGGGGATGGAGCCATGAGCGATTTGGCCTTGCAGCTTGGAAGGGAGTAGAAGAGCCCTGAGGGAGGAACAGGGTAGCAGCCAAGTGAGAGGGAGAAGTAAGCAAGCAACTATGTAGTTAGTAGTCAGGTGTAGCAAGGAAGGAGACACATTGCTGCTCTGAGTGTGCCTGCTCCAGCTGACTCCGAAGACTCTCCCTTGCGAGACACTAACCTGCTGCTGTGCAAACCCGGACTTCATCTGCCTCCTGAGACTTGTGTCTTGCCTGGACTTCACCATGATCCAGTGCACCGTGGCACCTGCCTCCCTGGACTATAACACGGAGGCTGAAGACAACGTACCGCAGATCCTGAAGGAGGGAGCTGCTGCATGAGGATGGCTGCTTTGGTACCTTCCAGAGAGACTGGAGAACTGTGCAGCTGGCTTAAGATAAGAATATGGGGAGCTACTGGGGTTTTTGGTTTATAGCCTTTTGGGGAACAAGGGAAGTGCTGGGTCTTGTGGGAAAGGAGGACTCGGAGCGTAAGTGCTCTGAGCCCCTCCAAGGTTGGAATATTATAAATAAAGACCTGCTCCTTTCATCATCAATTATTGGGTCATTCACCAGGGCACCACATGAATGGGCCCTTCTCTGCTTGGCTACAATATTATAGTCTACTGGCATAGTAAAAATACACCTCTTTTTGTATATAAAGATTTTATATAAAAAGATGTTTTTTAGCATCATAAATGCTTAATTCCCCAATTGTCATTCAGTTACTGGATAGTTTTAAATAAAAAGGCCCAATTATCTAATATGGAACTCACTCTCAAAGTAATTTTCCATCCTATTAGTTTTATATCACAAGTGATGCAGAACATGCTTCAGACACTATATATCATTTCCCAGTGTGATTTATAAAAACTCAAACAGAAAATATTTAGATCTTGGTTAATTTGTTACTTATTTGAAAACTGAAATGTATTTTCTAGTTCAACTACAGACTATGTTCTATACAAACTCCTTTCAAATCTAGTTGATTTGACAAACAAACAAAAACACCCTGCAATGCTCTTTTCTGAAGGAAAATGTGAATCTGGAGCTAGTGAATGCAGCCATAAAATGTGAGGACCTGTCCAAACAGATAACATCAAGCACAAAAGCTACTGGATCAGTTTTCCAACAGCGTTACTGATTAATCCATAGCGCGTGCGACATTGTGTAAACAGTAGTCTGATCTGTCCCAATGTTTTTTCATATTCTGTGGATGGAGCAAATTTTATATTTACTCCATTACTCATTCTTGAGTGGATAACACTCTTCAAGTCTGTCTTTCTCTTACACCACACACACACACACACACACACACACACACAGCTATACACAGAAATTACATTAAGGATCATATTTGGGAAAAGTCCATTTATACAAAGCTAAAGATCTAAACCACCCTGACTGTCAAGACCAGAAAAGCTGATTAGCTTGCTTAAATTTATCACCAACAGCTGCTATCATAAAACCCTTTGCACAGATAACCATTTTCTTAACACAAACAGCAGATTCATCACCCAAAACCTCTTTAGTCCAAAGTGCATCTAAATAGATATTTCAGGAAAATCTCCAGCACAGTCAAGGCTTGTAACTCCTGAGTGGTGCAGTAACTGATAGTCAAGGTTAGTAAGCAAAAGGTTTAAGGTTTCTATGTTTTTATCAGAAATATACATACCTATCACAATAACACATTTGAAAAAAAAACAAAAAATGTTCCACCCAATTTTGCCTTCATCATTTAAAATGCTATATAAAAGTATATTTTAGCAAAGTATGCAACATTGTTTAATCTATTCATGTGAATTTATTCATACGCCACTGAAACTAAATCTAGCATTAATTCACTGGACCTGTTATTAATAAAAACTAACCTTTTTTTCAATTACATAAACACAATTGTTATTTAGTGAAACTTTCAAGGTACAGTCCCATTATAGTCTTTATAGGGATCATTTAAACCTGATCCCTAATTGTCTAATTGTTCCCATGAATATCTAATCCTAAGTATTCATATGGACAAGAAGGAAGAAAATTTATGTATTAGCCTGCCTTAATTAGATCAAGTTATAGGGAAACTCAAGAGGCATTTATTACTTGTAAACAACAGTCGTGTAGTTATTATGCCTATTTATACTTTCCCCATTGTTATTTAAATTTAGATAATGCTCTACTTTCTAACCCAGTCTTTTCCAATCGTTAGGCAAATGAACTTCATTTTACTTGACTTAACAAATAAAAGGATGCCACCTGTTTTGTTGTCATTGCTGAAAATATCATATATTGACATGACATCTAAAAAGGTGTATCCAGATGTGAAGATGATAAAACATCTCAGATGAAAATGTCATGGCTTATCTATATTAGTCATGACATACTCACTGGATGGCATGGGATCATCTGTTATACCTCAACTGGGGGGTAATGAATAGAATTTCATCTCTACTCAACATCACTATCAAATCGAGGTTTTCCACATGTATCACACTTCATTTGTAAACATTTTCACCTATTCTAGGAGTTTAAGAACACCTACAATAAAAAATGGAGTTCCTTAACATTACCCCTTACCTCCCGCCTGGTCATCTACAGTTGTATTATATCAAATTCAAAACAAATAGTCATTCTGCCATTTGTCTTTAATAAGTCATTCTGCTTTGAGTTGTGATTAAAACCTAAAGAATTTTACCTAAAAAAAGTCACAGAAACCCAAATCTTCTCTGTGAACTCAAAGAAAACTGGCTATTTATTAGACATAGTAAAAAGGAAAGGAAAGGAAAGGAAGGAAGGAAGGAAGGAAGGGAGGGAGGGAAGAAGGAAGGAAGGAAGGAAGGAAGGAAGGAAGGAAGGAAGGAAGGAAGGAAGGAAGGAAGGGAGGGAGGAAGGGAGGAAGGGAGGAAGGAAGGAAGGAAGGAAGACAGACAGGCAGGCAGGCAGGCAGGCAGGCAGGCCAGCCTAAGCTTGGGGGAATGATCCCAAGATAAAATCAAAAGTGAGTTAAATGAGACAGTATTTTTTGGCAATTCTTAATAGCTTGAGATTGTTGATTAGACAAAGTTTTTCTCAGAGTTGTCAAACTTCTAAACTTAATTCATGTTTAACATGTAATGAGTCATGCTTTCTTCTGTGTGAGGTAGAGGCTACTTGTGCAAAGACAATAGCTGGAATTCTCCACTCTAATCTGTCTAAAGTTCTAAGGAGATAAGACAGTAGTGCTTCTGGAGACTAGCATCATTATTCTCAAATTATTTCTTCTTTGCAGACCCCACTGGCAAAGCCATTGAAGAGAGTAACTCTACTAAACCAGTATCAGCTTTTGTTTTCTTCTCAGACTGTATATGTGCAATAAAAAAAAAGTGTCTCTCACACATGGAATTCTTCTGGGCAGTGCTAAAAAGCACAAGGTTGCTTTTATACTTTTACATGGAAATGAGTTTCAATATGAAGAGAGACCTGCCAAGTATCTTGATCAATCAAGTGTGACATCAGCTATATTTTTTTCAAAGAAATACATAAAAAAATCTAAAGTAATTTGAAAAGGTTTTTAATTAATAACACTATTTTTTCTTCTATTTGACAATACCATGTTAGATCAATTACTTTATCATCATATGTTTATGCTACATTCACATCTCAGGAAAATGACATTGACATACTAACCTTCCTTGAGAATCAAGCCTTTGTAACTTTTATTCAAGGATGTCACTCTTACCCAGCAAAGCTATCATTTAGAATGTAAGGGCAGATAAAGTTCTTCCCAGATAAGGGAAAGTTAAAGGAATTCATCATCACCAAGCCCTTATAAATTATATGAATTATTAAAGGGACTTATCTAAGAAAAAATCAAAAGTATGAACACTAAAATGACAACAAACTTGTAACTATCAATGACTGAACCTAAGAAAATAAAAGCAAACTAAGCAAACCACAGCAACAGGAACAGAATCACAGAGATGGAGATCACATGGAGGGTTATCAGAGGGAAAGGGGGAAGAGGGGATGCGGGAAAGGTAGAGGGAATAAGGAGTATAATTGATAGGTACAAAATTGACAGGGGGAGGTTAAGAACAGTATAGGAAATGGAGAAGCCAAAGAACTTATATGTACGACCCATGGACATGAACTTGTGGGGCAAGGAATGCTGGAGGGAGGTGGGTACAGGGTAGAGGGGGATAAAGAGGAGAAAAAATGGGGCAACTGTAATAGCATCATCAATAAAATATACTTAAAAACAATGTTGTATGCTTCTACTTTTAATGTTTTATAATATGTCTTCAGTTTTTATAATTTTGCTTTCTCTAAATTTATGTTTGTTATTATCCATACCAAAAGACAGGATGTTATAAAGATAAAAATCTACCAAGGACTCTTTACCAATCACTTCTGATAAAGATTTAAAGAATATTTATACAACAAAGTAAACAAACTTTCTTAAGAACATATCTATACATCAAAAAGCAGGAACAGTTTACATTCCTACAAGATTAAAAACACTTTTAGTTGGACTCAGAAGAACTTAGGTTATATCCTGATTGAAAAATCATAAAAGTACTTAATAATTAAACAAAGTCATTAAGCGAATAATAATAAAATTTTGTTAAGGATAAATCCTGAAAACATTCTCAAGCTAACGGGTATATTTTTACACAAAAATTATGTGGAAAGAAAAAGTAAATTGATAGTAAAGATGAACTAATAATTTTTTTCTTAAATCCCCATTGGATAAGTTCTGATTTTGAAGAGCTGCAAAGATAATTTAAGATAGAGGTGTTATCAAATATTCTGTATGTGATTTCAGGAATCAAAGCCATTCATTACAGTGTGCTAAGTCAGTATTCTAACAGTCAAAAGAGATATATGTTAAAATTTATAAAAGCCTTCTATCATGAAAATGAATTGCTAAAATGCATCCAATTGTCAACACGTCACCCCAATGTTCATTTCCATTTTCTCTCTCAGGCAGGGAGCTGGCTCATCAAACCCCTACTTTTCACAACCCCAAGTTCTTCTTTATCCCTAAATAACCAAATCCTCAAGAGAGCGGCAGACAGCCGGAGAAGACAATTTATTTAGAGAACTATTATGTGAGGAAGAAAACAAGTTGCCATTTCCAATTTGGAACATAATTAGGGAGACAATAGCATCCCGACGGATGCTCTTTGTTCCCTTCAGATATGTATGCAGGACAGTAATTGGAGTGCATTTTCCTGTTTCATTTCACATTGTCTAGAAAAGTGTTTCTCATGCCCCATGACTTTCTAGTTAGATTCAGAAGAAAACATCTTGCAGTTACTGCCGTGTGCTGGACACTGTCAGCTGCTAAAACTTTTCATCCGGCCAAACAACAGAGTTAACAGAATTACTAGAAGGGGAAGTCTGTGACGTGGGATTGGGTGAGTGAAGGCTTTCTAGCTTTTATTGGAGAACGTAGGAAAGTCAGCCATGTTCTTTTTGAGACATAAACATATATATTTTAAAATTCAATTAATATAAATATATCAGAGCATTTGGTCAATGAATATCCAATGAAGCATTAGTGCCCGTTACATTTCCAAGGAGATCCTTTTAGGAGAGGAACAGGACTGCTTTCTCCTTTTCCTATATAAGCAAAGAAAAATCCGTTTCCTTCATCCCTTGCCTAGGGATTGTCCAGCTACTCATGTGAAAAAAAAAATCCCCATTGGCGCTCATCACATTGTCTCAATGACAGCAGTGGGGCAAGGAGGGAAACACATTAACATTTACTATAAAGTAATTACTAAGAACTCTCTCTGTGCATATTCAGAATAAAATTGTAAAAGATGAACATTGAAACCCAACCTATATATTGAGCAACTACTCTGACACGTTGATCAAACCTCATAACTAATTTATGAGGTAGTTAGTTATACTATCCTACTTTCTTATAACTGAAATTGGAATTTAAAACTTAAGTTTCAAACCAAGCAACACAGCCATTAAGAACTGAGACTGAACTTTGACCCTTTCGTTCATCTCCTCACTTATCTCATTGCCATATACTTCGCCTAGGGAAGTCAGTACCCTAATTTTACTTACACACACCGATTTTAAAGAATCAAGGATATTTTAGATTTTCTGCAATAGTGTCAATTTTACAAAATACAGTTTCTGAGCTGTGAATAAAACATATCTGCAAGCACCTGGCACAGGGCTTGGCATATGCTCACCAATGGACCGGCTCAGATCATCCTCAGAAGCATCAGAGAGAAAATTGCTGGTCAGCGGTACTTCCAAATATTATGTAGATATACCATCACCATGGCAATTTGCTAGGCTTCTATAAGCCATAATCCGGAAAGTGATGCAAATTTGTGAAGTTTTATGCTACATATTAAACCTTGATAATCAGGAGTATATTAAACCAGTTCAATATCCTTCTTTTTCTTGAACTACATTAAATGTTAACATCTACTAATTTTTGTTTTTCAAGGTTTTGACAAGTTTAGGACTTTGAAACTTGATAATATATTTACTTTCATATTTAATAGTGGATAACACTGTTCAGAATGTGATTGTTAGGCAGCAGTAACAATTGACCCCCAAACGTGGTGCTTAACATCATACAAGTTTTACTCACACAATTTTTCACTCTTTATTGAAATGTTTGATGTATCATTACATAAGTTCAAGGTGTACAACATGTTGATTTGATAGTCATATATTCCATTATAGTATTAGTCATATATTCCATTATAGTATTAGTTAGCACCTCTATCAAATATTCCATTATAGTATTAGTTAGCACCTCTATCAAATCATAGTTATTTCTTTTCTAATATGAAATAATTAAGATGTAGTTTGTTTGTAAGTTTGATGTGGATAATATGACATCGTTTCTGTAATCACTGTCCTGTGCACACTGTGTTTTTTCCACACATCATATGCCCACCAGAGCCGAGACAGAGCGCTGTTACTCATCATCCTCACTCTAAGATCCAGGCTCATGGAATGGCTGGTGTTGGTACCACGACCAGTAGCCAGGAGAGAGGGAGGGAGAGCGTGGCAAATCTACACTGGCTCGCGGAGCTCACAGATAGTGTGGCATCATCTATCATCTCCACTCCCATTGCATCGCCCAGAACCAGCCCCACAGCCAGGCCTGTCTGTAACAATGGTATAAACGCAACCTCATCCCTTGTTCATGTGGACCAGAAATATGTGATCAACAGCTTTAATGATTAAAAAGTCTGCTTTTTGGTTGCAAAATATGCGTGGATCCGTCTTCTTCCTGAATGTAAACATTCCCATCCTGCCCAAAGGAAACAGTCCATGGTTATAGTTTTAAGCCCAAATAAAATCTGCAAGGAATGACATCAAATTATACTTATAAGCATAAGGAATCATAGATAAGTGACATGTAGAGTTTCAAATTATCTACCATATTTCACAAATGACATGTCTGAAAATCTAACAAGTGGCTCCCCCCGGAACAGACTATCACATCCCTACTTAGTTTCCTATTTGTCTCTGTCAGGCTGATCCATGGGCTTAGTCCCCAAGTCATCAAGATGAGACCTGGCATTAATCACTGAAATTTATGATACTTTGAAAGATTGCCCCTGATTAATGGCACAGCCTCGCTTTATATATTTTCATAGCCACACTCATTCACAGTCAGTGCCAGTAGCATGTTGAAATTGTGGGAGGACTGTTAGATAAATTGGGGATTGGCATAAATCCTGGAGTCTCTGTCCCTTTATGATTAGAAAGCTGCCACATTTCTTCAAGGACTACCTAAGGTTTAAAGCACATTCTTCCCAAGAAATGGTTTCACTGTAGCCTAATCCGGAAGCCTAAAAGTTAACTTTTTAAATGTTTTAAAATCACTGGATTCCTCAAAGTTTTAAAGCTCTGGCATCATTTCATATACTGTCATTCACCAATTCTTCACCCACTTTGTTCTTTCTCCTCTTCTTTGAACTCTGTATTAACAGAATAAGTATCCTTGAGCCTCAGTTTCCTCATATGAAAAATAGAGTAATAACAGCACAGCTTTCAGAGGGCTGTTATGGAAGCAAATGAAACAGTCGTGTAAGCTGGGTAGCCCTGTGCTGGGCATCTAGTAGAGTACCTATCAATACATGTGACATCCTAGTATCTTCCATCAAATAGCATCCTACCATTAAACACCAAATAAAGAATAAATGAAATAATTCAAGTATAGCCATTAAAGTTTGTAAAACTGTTTCTAACTTTCCTTAATTTCAGGTTTACTTTTTTTTTTTTTTTTTTTTTTTTTTTTTTTTTTTTTTTTTTTTTTTTTTTTTTTTTTTTTTTTTTTTTTTTTAGATTTCAGCTTAAGAATCTGCATTCTTTCATGGCTTTCTTTTTGCATCAGTGACTCTGGAGTTAAATGATCACATGCACAATTCTCCTAGGTGGTCTTCCCCCCTCTTCCCCAACCTAAATGTGCACTAAACTTTGCTCAGTCTAACATCTAGGGAGATCACAACCCAGGGTGGTATGGCCCTAGGCAGATGAATGCAAAAACACATCGTCTAATGAGGAACAAAGTAAAAATCAATTAAATGAATGAGAACAAATTTCCTGGAAGTGATATCCACATTCCTTGAAATTCCTTTTTATCAATATTTGTTCCCTCATTTACATGAGTTTACAGTTTCCGTCCTTTCCCACAGCAGTAGGTAGACCTCCCAGGTGTATCATATGTGGGAACTTTGAGGTCTGTGCTCACCTCCTTTCTCCACTACATTCCACACAGTATGAGCTCACCCTACACAGCTGGCAGGAGCTTTTGAAGTTCTTTTCATGTACCCTGCCATGCTATTAAATCCTTTTTCCATGTTATTTTCCTTACATTAACTATATTGTTTTGCCTGCATAACTGCCAAAAATACAAAAGAATGCCTTTAGCCATTTCAAAGATCCTTCTTTTTATTGTATAGAAACAACTTTTTTAAGTCCTAAAGTTTACAGACTAAAAAACTAGGGTGGGAATGTACACCTGCTATGGTGTCTAACTATCACACCTGGAATACGTATTTTAAGGTATCCCTTTCTTGGTCATATCACAGGTTTGTATTTGTCCACAAATAATTTCTGGGCCTTGGCAACTGGCTTATTTCTGAGGCTGGAAAACAGGCTACCAAACTCCATGGAGAAAACACCTTTTAGTAAAAAGGGAAACGGACGGAAATTGAAGGTGGCATTTACATGAACAGTATGGGTAGTTAAAAGCAAAACCTTTCTGATTCATAACTTCTTGATCATCTTGACAAAAGACTAAAGAATGTAAAAACTGGAGATTAGATACGACATAACAGGTTTTCTAGACCTGAGTGCTAGGACAGGGTTATAACCCCCGCCTTCTTAAAAAGCGTATGTGTTCTTTAAAGAATAGTATTTTTCTTCAACTCATCTAAACACAGCAGAAGGGTTGCTTAAGAAATTCTGTTCTGCCTTTTGTCAATGACTACAGATCCCATCCCTGCAAACACAGCCTGCCCAATTCAACACTGTTTAGTAGATAGTTTACGCCTGGAACTTTGCCAATGGGAGTCATCATAGGGCAGACACGAAAACAAAACAAATAATATAAATTTAGTGTCTGGATAGACTTGGGTTCTGATTCTAGATATCAATTGTGTTTGCATAATATCTATAAGCCTCATTTTCTTTACCTTAGAAATGAAAATAATGATTACCACCTGGCAGGGTTAGGGTTCTTAGGACAAAGAAACCCTCAGTTAACATTCTTTTCCTTCTACCAGCCTTTTCTAGCTCTTCTCCCTCCATGGTAGCCTTCCATACAGCTGGTTTGTCTATTATTCTGTCCCCTGACCCTCATTCAGGTATCTTACAATTGTAACTAATCCTCAATAACCCTTTGATTTAGATAATTTTATCTGCATTTTTAGAGAAGGAAATGGGTGTGTGTAGAGGTATATCAATCAGAGTGCAGTTAGGAAAATAAATACCACTCTGGGTATTTCAAACAGAGGGACTTTAAATTTGGGAACTGTTTACACATGTGATGGAAAAGCAGGAAGACCTCTCAGGAATAGCTGAGGGAACCAAGAAGTTATCAAAAGTGGGAAGTCCCTCTCCACCCAGGGTTAGAGGTCAACAAGAAGGAAAACCAGACCCAGGAAACCCTACCGGAAGTAACTCAGGTAGATGTTAAGAGGGAACCGAAACCACTAGAATATGCAGCCATTGCTGAAGGCTTACTACCGAAGTTACAACAGGACAGGTGCAGTTACATTCCTGAGGTCAGATGACCAGTTAGCTGAAGATTCGGGATTAGAATCCAGATCCTTCTAATTCCTTTATTATGGAGTGAATAAAATGTTATAATTGAAAAGGCTTGCAAATCATAAATCACAATAGATAATTATGGCATTATGAATCCCCTCCAAAAAATAAATCAGAAAGGATCCTTGGCTCTAGAAAATGCACTCTTTCCTCAAATGATTTCATCTGTTCTGACAGCTTTGGGTCAAAAGCAAACCTTCAATATTTTTCTTTGGATAAAAGCCCAGTGGGTTTTTGCCAATATTTTGATTATGGTATCTTTTTTAACCAATAGATTTCACCATAAACTTTCATGTCCAAACATAAAATCAGAAGACTAGCGTAAATATACAGTAAGATAGTACTTTGAGTTGAGCTTTTTGTTCTGTTTTGTAATCTTATTTCTGTGGTTGAATGACATTTTTGAAATATATATATATATATATATATATATATATATACACATACACACACACACACACACACACACATATATATATATATATATATATATATATATATATATCAGAAATGTTTGAAGCAATAGATAATAAGACTGGACTTCTGAAATGTGGTTCACATCCACCTCATTTCCTAAGTCAAAATCTTGGGATAATACGTAAAGGGATTTGCAGTGAAAGATAGTCAATCCAGCGTGTATTACTTATTCATATATTTCAAATGGCAGTGAAACTAGCAAATGTATTCAATGAGTGGTTTTTATTCTCATGAAGTAGGGAATGCATAATGGATGGAAAAATAAAGAATTCACTTTGCAATACTCACAACAGCCCAATACAAGACTGTTTAACATAGATAAACTTCCCAAAGTATTTGTTGAAACTGCTGACCTAACTACGTCAAACTACAGTTGAACTTCTGCCAGCTACAAAGGGCTCTGCTTGAACTCTATTTCACAGTTTTTTGGTTTGATGGCCTTTAGGCAAGCACAATTCATACCCATTACATTGCTTGAAAAGATCCATTTCAGAAGCTTACACAACAAAGAAGTTAGCACACACTATCCTAAAATATTACTAGGTTTAACAAAAAATAAAAAGTCCTCTGATTTCTTACAGTTCTTTGTGGCACCATTGCAAAGTATTAGTATCTATATACTGGCTTTGAACCCCAATAAGCGCTAGTTATTTCAGGGATCTGAAGTTTAACCAGTTTCTCACATTTTTCCAACTAATCTGTGAATAAGGAAGGACATTTTGTTCTATATGCTTTGTAAAAAATAAAAGTAACTCAATTTTGTATAGAGCTCAACTAGTCGTTTAGCTGAGCTGTGAAAAATGATAGACAAAACTAGAAGAGGTAACTGGTTTCTTTTACCTACAAATACAAGTGACCAAGAGCTATAATCAGATGTATTATTATAGCAAAATTTCAATGAAGTAATTTTTTCCCATTGGAAATATGGTTGTAATTTTCTTTGGGATAATTTGTCTAAAAATATTTTTGTGGCATTAGGAAACTGTAGATTTAAATATAAAGGCAGTTCACCTGAAGCAACTTATAAGACTTAATTAAGGACAAAATTAATAGAAAGATCCCTGAATTTAGATCAGTACAGAGAAGAAAAAAATAAATGATTGGGTTAGGCATAATACACAGCAGGACCTAAAAAATGTTAAATAAGATAAAATTAACTCCTTCCTTATCAAGGAAGACAAAACCAAAAAGCAAAGAAAACAGAAAGAATTTAATTATTGCATCACCAATCAACAAGTACATGACTGGTAGTAACTGTATCATTACATAATAGTGCAGGTAAAGTCAGTTTAGGTTTCAAAATGATAAGAACCAAGACCTCTTTCTAAGTCAGACTACAGTTCTGAGAGTTGGATGGGATGGTTTTATTTTGATGAGAATGTTTCCACTGGTGCTTGTCCTGTGGTTTTATGATTGTTTTAGGATTGAAATTTCCTTCCCCTCCCTACTGAGTGGCTCACATGATTTTTAACCAGTAAGATTCAGCTGGACTGACACCTCAGATAGGTAGAATCACCTAATTCCTCTTCCAGGTTGGGTCATGTCACTATCTTCTTTCCAATGGCAGAATTTTAGTGTGTTACTATTCTAGTTACTTACATGTCTCTCCACCTATTCCGTACATTCATGGGAAGCAGGAACCACTCTGATAACCTCAATACATAACACAGGACTTGGCAAATGGGTAGGCACGGACTGAATGTTTGCTAATTAACCTCAGGAAAACTCTTTATAAAACTACCCTTTGTGAAAACATGGATGGAACTGGAGAGCACTATGCTAAGTGAAATAAGCCAGGCGGTGAAAGACAAATACCATGTGATCTCACCTTTAACAGGAACCTAATCAACAAAACGAACAAGCAAGCAAAACATAACCAAAGACACTGCAATTGAGAACAGGCTGCAGTGACCAGAGGGGACAGGGGAGGGGATAATAGGGGGAAAGGGTGAAAGGTTTACAGGAACAATTATAAAGGACACATGGACAATAACAAGGGGGGGTGGAAACAGGGGAGGGAGGTGGGAAGGGCTGGAGTAGTGGGGAGGCGTGGTGGGGGAGCAGAACACTGTACTTGAACAATAAAAAAAAGTTAAATATTTTTTTAATTAAAAAAAAACTTGATATTGGTAAAGAATAAACCTTCCCAGTTTGCCAAACTCTGTTCTACAACAATCTTTGGTTGATGAGTTTTCTTTCACCTCAGACTAAATTTTAAAATACTGGTTGCTCATGTCAGGAAAAATGCAACCTCTCAATTTTTTTAATGAAGGGACAAAATTCTAAAGGCATTACCTAAACTTTAAATAACTGTGTGGACTAAATCATATTTTAATGGTAAATTATATTTTAAGTATCATTTTAAAAAAACTGAATATGTAATAAAGCTAGAATAAACCATCTAAAAATGAGAAGCAAAGAAAGGGGAGAGATTGTATTACTAGGCAAACTATTCTAATCCTTTAAATTTTATATGATTATTTACTTCCAAAATTAAAAATTTTAGCTTTGAATCTACAGGGTTCTTCATATTTGACAGTGCCTGATGAATTAACTGTTTTCTTGAAGAATGCTCTTTTGACAACTTGGGATAATAAAGTGTAGTTTGTTCCATTTCCTGTGACTCTGTCACCTGTGATGCCACATCACAATGTCACCTGCCTGTCGGGCTCAGTGACGGGGATGAACACAGGTGCTTAATTGCTCTCTCTCTCTCTCTCTCTCACCAGAACTGGCAGCTGTTGTTAAAAGTTAGTACACATGGGCACAGTGAGCCAGGGGAGGTGTCTCAGCTTAGCCTGAACATATATATATATATGTACCTGGAAAAAAAAAAACTTATCTCCAAATCTGCTAAGCTGACTTCTTGCATGACCATAATGTTCCTTAAAAAAAAACAAAAACTAAAATCAAAACCCTCTATCTGGGGCTATGGTCATATCATTTCCATCTATCTCTGGCTTCAAAAGACTGAATCTCTTACCATGCTATTTGAATCATTTAAAAAATAAAAGAGAATGGAGCCTTGGAATGGTTGCCCTACACAGACACTCAGCAGGATAATGCTTCTGAATTTTAACTACAAAGTATCCATGCTTTGTAAAGCCACAAACTCTCCACTCAGGATATTAAAAACAAAAAAATGCTCCCAGTGAGATGTCTCTCTGAACTTGCTACTTAGCCAATTAAAGCCTGCTGGGTATTAGGTATTAGTTTTCACACAGATTTTGTTTAACATTTTATTTGAAGTACAAGTCTGTACCCCTAATACTTTAAAATTTTTAAGTTAAATTTATTGAGTGACATTGGCTAATCAATTGGCATAGGTTTCAAGTGCACAATTCTATTACACGCCCTCTATACACTGCCTTGTGTGTTTACCGCCCGAAGTCATAACTGTCTATACTTCCTCACTGGGTTAAAAAGGATATATAGTTTAGAGGAGAAAAAAGGAAAGAAAAGAAAATTGATCATCACATCTAAAAATCTAGTAATGCCAAAAATACTCATTTCTTCACATTTATATGCATATATAATCAGATACATAAGCACTATTAATCAATATGTAGCCATAATCATTTCATGACTGATCGCCCCTGGCAATGCCCTAATTAATGCTCACATATCAAGAAGGGGAGATGAGGTATGGAAATGACAATGAAGAGATCTCAGGATCTGATGGTCATGGTTCCAATCCCAGCTCAACTAATAATTGGCCTTTGGTCTTAGATAAAACACCTAACATTCTGTGACTATTCCCTCACATATAAAATGAGGATCATAAATATAGTTATGATCTAATATACTGAGTTGAAGCTACAAAAAAGAATGAGAGGTATTTCTCTCTCTTTATTCCAAGAACCAGTAAAAGGAAAAGTGGTTAGAAGTGCTCTAGAACTAACACCTTGGCCTAAGTATAAACTATGAACCTGTCAATTTCTCACTGGATAAGTTGGTCAAATAGAACTCTATGCATCAGAAAAATAGGTATGATAGCAATATCAACTTCAAAGAGTGATTTTCCAAGTTAAATGCACATAAAAGAACATAGCATAGTGACTGAGTAATAGGAAGAATTCAATAAATCGTCCCAATCACTCATAGTAATGATAATGGTAGTTCAAGACACAGTGGTTGCAGCAACGGTATTCCAGAGTCAGTCACGTTAAAGAGGGAAAACGCCTTCAAGGCTAACAGAACTTATCCAGAACCTGACTGAACATAGGAACATTATTCAAAAAGGCAGATGTCAAGCCAAAGCAAGATTATTTAGCGGTAGAAACGCAGATACAGAGGAGCCACGGAGGAAACACAGACATGGAGCAGGTAAGCACTATCGGTGAGGGACAGAGGGTGTCAGATGCTTGTGAGTATAGCACCATCAGACAGGTATATTTCCATTTTAAACACTGACATATCAAGTTATGAGGTGTTAATTATATTAAAAAATATTAAATAACACATTTTCTTGTGATTCCAAGATAGCAAACTATCTGATCATTTTTCTTTTATTTATCTATATAGATAAAATATAATGAACAGGCTAAGGAGAATTAATTCATTCTGCTTGACATATTACTCACTATAAATCAACAATTTAATATTTTAAATTTCTACCTCAGTCTCTGTGAGCTGTGACAGAAAAGAGACTTTAACACCAAAAAGTAGAACTAGTTGATATCCTATAAAACAAGAAGGTGGCTTATAATAAATTTCTTTAAACACTGCTTTAAAATGCTCTTAGCATTGACCTCTTTTTTTTATACCAAACCTCTTTAAATTTATTTTTTTATTTTCTAGTACAATTCAAACATTATGCAATCCATTAGCCTATGAGCGAAACATCAATATTATATGTGTGTATGTGTATGTATATATATATATATATATATATATATATGATGTCTCTGTTCTACATCATGTCTCAACTCTGCAACAAAAATCAATGTATTACCCAATAGTAAGTGCTAGTAATAAAACAACAAACTTGTATTGTCCTGATAATTATGGTGAAAGTCTAAAAGAATACAAATACTCTGGAAAAAATATTTTTCATATATGGGAAATATATGAAACCTTATCAATAGGTGACAGCAGTGTAAATTCATAGTCTATGAAAATCTGTAAGTATGCAAAATATAAAATAAAAGATGCATATAAAATTAACTGAATTCAAATCTCACAACATGGTTAATTCAAATGTAGACTTGCACCTCATTCCAAACCCTTTAAAATGCTAACTATAATTTAGCAATTAAAGAAAACAAACAAAAAAACATAGCCCTGGCCAGCATGGCTTAGTTGGTTGGAGCGCCTTCCTGTACACCAAAATGCTGCCAGTTCGATTCCTGGTCAGGGTACATGCCTGCATTGTAAATTTCATCCTCAGTCAGGGCACATGCAGGAGGCAACTGAACGATGTTCCTCTCTCACATCTCTCTCTCTCTCTGCCTCTCTCCCCCACTTCTCCTTTCCCCTCTCTCTCCAATAAGAATATAAAGTAAACCTTTAAAAAAAGGAAAAATACATAACTAGACTTGAAAAAAAGAAAAATACCTAGATGTCAAGAAATTGAAGTTAGAAGAACAATGCACATGAGGTAACACTTTAATACAAGATCTAAAATATGAGATAAAGTAAATATGAACTCTAAAGGAGCCCAATAGGTAAAGAGCATGATGTTATTACAAAGGTAGGGGCAGGAGATATGGTCTTGGTTCTAGAAAAGTCATAGAAAAACCACAGATTTGGAACTGTAGTCCCTGAATGAGACTTGAATTACTTGAATCCTGAGAAGTCTTCCCTGTTAATGAAAATGAAATTAGAGACGTTATACCCTTGGCCCAGAAAAGTCATAACTAAGTTTTGAGTTTGACTAAGACACGTACACACACACACACACACACACACACACACATATACACAATTGACATATATATACAATTGACATGTATATTTATTTTATTTTAGTTCAGTTTTTATTGTTGACACTATTACCAATGTTCCTCATTCCCCCACCCTTTTCCCCTCTACCGAGCCATTCCCCCATTCCGGCCTTCACCACATTGTAGTATATTTTAAAAATTATTTTTCTGAAAAGAAAGGAATAAAATCATATAAGTAACGTCATAAAATAGAATAGGAAGGTTTCAAAGGGAAATCAAATAAAGAAATGAGAAATATTAAAACTAAGAGATTATACGAGGTTAACATCAAATAAAGCTCACACAAAGCAGAAAACTAAGTGTGACTATGCATTATCTAGGAAGCAAAAGATAAAGATGAAGCTAATTAATACAAAGCAAGAATTACTGAGGTTTAAATCAAAGGATTCAACTTATGTTACATAACAGTTTCAATAGAAGAGAATAAAGTTAATTGAAGATGGACAAATTTCAAATAAATAATGGCTAAATAATTTCCAGAATGGGTGAAAGACATAAACCTGAGATAAGCAAAGACATTAACTTTAATAAGCAAAACATCCCTGGCTGGTGTGGCTCAGCAGGTTGAGTGCCAGCCTGCGAACCAAAGGGTCACCAGTTCGATTCCCAGTTAGGGCACATGACTGGGTTGCAGGCTGGGTCCCCAGAGGGAGGCACACCAGAGGCAACCACACATTGATGTTTCTCTCCATCTCTTTCTCCCTCCCTTCCCCTCTGTCTAAAAAGAAATAAATAAAATATCTTAAAAAAATAAGCAAAATGAGTTTTCTTTCCAATTAATAAATATAAATTCAGACCTAGATACATTATGATGAAAATAATTCTTAAAAAAGATAGGTAAACATTTTTAAAAAGATAAAGTTTAAGATAAACATTACTTATGAAACAATTAGATTTTATAACAACTTATAGCTCAGCAAAAATGTAAGAAGACAATAGAATAATAATTTCAAAAGTCTGAGAAAAAATAATGTTCACCGAAACTTCAACAGTTCCAGTGAAACAATTTCAAATATTAATGCAAAACAAAATCATTTAAGACAAAAAAATTAGATCATTTTAACTTCTGATTGGAAGGTCAATTAATGACTGCTTCTTCATAAAAAATAAATTATTTTTAATTAACAAATTAAATTAATTCTTGAAGGTAGGAGCAGAATACAAGAAGTAATGATAAGCAAAGAAATTGCTTATAATTTTCTAGATAAATTACTTAGAATTTTGATAGATTTAGACTAGTAGGTAATTTGTCTCATAGATCAAGTATTTAAACAATAAAAAATCACAATTACTGAGTCAGTGGGCAGTTAACAGAATTAGAATAAAAAATCTAGGCAATTTAAAAGTGATTGAAGTAAAAATTTCTAAAGTCCTTTGAATTATTTAGAGAAAGTGAAGATAAACTAAGTAAATTTAGACAGGATTAAGACAACTGGTCATATTAACATTTTGAGGCCAATTACTAAAATAATGAAAATTGCACAAATGTTTTTTTAAAAAGCAGAATATGGAAAGGGAAGAATAAATGATTAAAAATCCAGTGGAATATAAAAAGGTAGAAAAAAGAAGCAAGGAAAATATATGGCATAAAGAGAGTAGAAAATAATATAGAAGTAAGGCCAAATAGTCCAGCAATTACAGCAAATCATTCTCGTATTCAACCAAAGATTGGAGTACAGATTCTCAGATTAAAAACAACAATAGAAAGTCAGTTGTAATCTGTTTATAAAATTATTCACAATAGACTAGGCTATGCAGTGATAAATTAACTCCACTCTGTCAGTGGCTTAAAGAAATAAATGGTAATTTTTCCCATGAACTTGAAATATATTGGCTAGATATCCCCTATTTATGAAACACAATCACCACACAGAGGTCCCTCTTGCTCATTGGCCAGGTCAGTCACCACTACAATGAGACTGGGAAAAAGAGAGCTGACATACATAATTCGACAAACACTGTATCTCTCAAACACACTTAAATGTAACTTAGAAATATTGAAAATAAATGGATAGGAAAAGATAAAACTGGCAAATTAAACCAAAAGAAAGCCAGTATAGTCATTTAATAACTATGAAATTGACTTTACACTAGAAGAAATTGCTCTTAGGGAAAAAATTAGTAGGAAAATACAATAATCTGTAAATTGTATGTATTTAACAAGACAGTCTCAAATATATTTAAAAATTGGAGAAATATAAGGAAAACCCAGTAAATCCGCTATTAAAGAGATGAAATACATATGACAGAAATCTATTAGTAATTATATACATTTAAATATATTAGATATGTGTATTGTACATAATAAAAATATTTTAATTATCTAAAAGACAGAAGGCACACAGCACACATGAATGGCAAGAAAAATGTGATATAATAGATATGCATTTATAAACAGACTATATTTATAGAATGCACATTTTTTCTAAACACATATGAAATTTATAAAAATTGACTATGTACTGTCTATGAACCCAAACCATAATCAGACTAAATCCTCTTGCCAAATTGCAATGGAATTAGAATTTAAAATTCTATGATACACCAATACATTTGAAAATTTAAATTACATTTGTAAATATTTCTTTAGTCAAAGAATGAATCACAATGGAAATAATACAATATTTATAACTGAAAAATAAATGATTAGGCATCAAAACTTGTGAAGTATAGCTAATACAGAACTTAAAGTTTTCAAAGATGTATTTATGACCAAAACATTAAATTAAAAATCTGAGACACAAAAAAAATGAAGAGAGCCTTGGCCAGGTGGCTCAGTTGGTTGGAGCATCATTCCTTACACTAAAAAGCTGTGGCTGACTCCCAGTCAGGGCACAGAACTAAGCTGTGGGTTCAATCCCCATTTGGGGTGCATACAGGAGGCAACAGACTGATGTTCCTCACATTGATGTTTTCCTCTCTGTGTTTCTCTCTCTCTGTCTTTCTCTTTCTCTGTGTCTCTCTCTTCCTCTTTCTCTCTCTCTCACGCCCCCCCCCTCCCCGCCAATTCCTCTCTCTCCAAAATTAACAACATATCTTCAGGTGAGGATTAGAAAAATGAAGAGACATAGCCCAAAGAGAGTAGAAGAGAGGATGTGATGTTAGAAGCTGTAAATCAAGGGAGAGATAAGATAGCAAAGAATCCATAGAAAGTGTCAGGGAAACCAGAAAAAGTGTTTTAAAAGTACCAATTAAAGACTGATTTAGAAACATTACTGGCTAAGAAACAAGGCAAAGATACAAACAAAAATTATTAGAGATTGTAAAAATAGGTTTACAAATACAGTCTGGAAATACTGCCATAAAAACTTCACTAAAATGTACATTAATTGCACATTATTTCTGAAAGATATAAAATTTTAGTCATATTGATACAGAAAGGCTGAAAAGGGAAAATGAGATTTCTAGTCAAAAATTTACTCATAGAAAAGCACCCTTTATTAACTATTCTTTCTTAGGTAAATTGTCCTACAGATTTGTCTGGGGGAGTAAAAGGACTGCCAACTTATTTTACAATACTAGCAAAACATCGGTATAAAACTGGGCAATGACAGAATAAGAAGGAAATTATGGGCTAATTAAGCTTATAAGCACATATGCAAAAATCTTAATTAAATGATTGATGAATCAAGTTATGAAACAGCTTTTATGATGAGAAGTGTTGACTCAGTAATGGAAGGATATCTTAATTTTAGAATATCTATTAATGAAATCTTCCACTTTAAGCTATCATATGATTATATAATTATCTGAATAGATAGGGAAAAAAGCATTAATAAATTTGACATTTAATTTTGATCTAAAACTAAAGCAAGCTAGTAATACTAGAGCATTTCCCTAGGTGTTTAAGCAAATATTATAGTAAATATCATATTAAATGGTGAAATTTTAGATTTATTAGTTTTAAATCAGGAATAAGCAAGGGTGCTTATTACCACCTTTATTTAACAGTGCACTTACTATATTAAAGAACCAATTTAAACCAAAAAAAAAAAGATTGAGAAATTTCCATTATTAACAGCTAATATGAAGGTGCATGTAGAAAATTCAAGAGAAACTAGAAACAAAATTTAGGTCTAATGAGAGAATGCAGTAAGTTTTCTAGGTACAAGATAAGTATGCATGATAACTTTTCTTATTCACCAAAAAATGTATTAATAAAAGGAATTCTACTCATTAAAATAACAAAAACATATCAAGTACCTAAGAGTATATTAACAGAAGTAATTTTTAAAGAGAATAATTTTTTACTGATAGAAGAAATGAAGATCTGACTAAACACAGAGAAATGCCCTGGTCAAGAATGGGAAGATTCAGTACTATGAAAGTGACAGTTCTCCTAAAATGAATCTATATTTAACTAAACACCACTTGATTCTCCAGAAACTTTTGAAGAACCTGAGAAGGTAATTCAAAACTTAAAGTGAACAATAAAGGGCCTGTAGTACCCAAGATGAGTTTCAAGAAGAAGAGAACACATACTACAAAATATTAAGCATTTTCATGCAGGTAATGTAAAATGTGTGTATCTGTACATACATTTAAATGTGCAGCATACAGTCTATTTATGTAAGTATATGATGTATAAATTATTTCATAAAAATATATGTGTATATTGTATATCAAATATTTTATTTATAATTTTAATATAAAATATACTATTTTTAAACTTAGATATATGCTTTGTATATGTAAACTATGTACAGTGCATATAATTGGATTTTTTGTAATTGAATGGTTTAAAAGTGAATCTGAGTACAATTGAATGATTAATACTCACTAGGGCACATTAGGCCCTGACTGGAATAGCTCAGTGGATTGAGCTCAGGCCTGTGAACCAAAGTATTGCTGGTTTGATTCCCAGTCAGGGTACACGCCTGGGTTGCAGGCCATATCCCCAGTACGGGGTATGCTAGAGGCAACCATACATTGATGTTTCTCTCCCTCTCTCCCCGATCTCTCTAAAAATAAATAAATAAAATCTTTAAAAAAAATCAGCACATTAAAAAAAAAGGCATGTTATCAGAAAAATCACCTGATGAACATAACAGTTACTATATGATAGAAATAACAGTGCAAGTCAACTGGAAATGAGTGACGTGCATTAGTCTGGATCTAGTCATAAACCAGAAAATACACAGAAATTTAAACATGGGAAGTTGGTATAATTACTTTGCGAACTACAAAAGTGTAACAAGACTACCCAAGAGCTGAGTGAGGGTACCCAAGGAAGGGCAAACTTGGAATGAGAGCCCACCTGCACTTTCCCACATGCTGGGGTGGAGGTGTGCTTGCAGCCTGCCCATCAGAGAAGCCCTCCGGATTGCATGGCCAGAGCAGGCCCAGAACATGAAGTGTTTGCCCCAGGATTTTCTAGAAAGATGATCACTGGCCACCAGCCAGGACTGAGCAGTTGCCAAGGAACTGAGCTCTTGGGGCACACAGCTAAACACCAGCAGATTTCCCCAATACGTGTGCCACTGACCAACCTTGCAGCAGGAGCATGAAGCAGCAGAAGAAAACAAACCAGAACCAGGAAGAGAAGTCCTCTTCCAACTGGAATATTTTTCAAGGGGCCCTCTCCTGACAAAGCTTAACATCATGTCATTGTAAAGCAGAAATGGTAATGATGCCAGTCCATTTGATAGGGCAGGTACCAGCAAATACTGAATCTTCACTATTTGAAATATATGAAAACATGTTTATTCTTACTACTATTTAAGGACTGCTAATTAAAATGCCAATGGAGTACAATCAATTTCACATCAATAAGTAAAATTTTGAAAGACTAAAACTACGAAATTTTGATGAGAGTTTAGAAAGTCTCATGAAATGTGATTATAAACACATTTACTACTAATAGAAATAGGCAAAACTAAAAAATGATGATATATTTGTATCTTATGTTCCTACAAGTCTAGGTACATATCCTAGAAACCCTTTCAGGCATATAAAAAAGAAAACATACATGGTGACTTTATTCAACACTATCCATAACAATGAAAAATTAGAAAAAACCTACCTATATACCTACTAATAAACAAATTATTATATGTTTATACAATGGGATGGTATGTATCTATTAAAATAATGTACATCAACTATTTACCAACAGGGAAATATCTAGGGAAGAAAATCTGTGAAATGAAAACAAGTTTCAAAAGAACAGCAGTATGATAACATTAGAGAGCTTATTTGTAGGCTTATATATATACACACATATAATAGTGAAAACAAGGTAACATGTACATATGCAAACAATGTAGACTCTGGTTTTGTTTGTGGTCTGAGAAACATATCCAATTATAGGTAGATAGATACATGAAAGATAGATAGATAGATACCATATTTTTCAGACTATAAGATGTACCAGACCATAAGACACACCTAGGTTTTAGAGGAAGAAAACAGGAAAAAAAAACTTTGAAGCAAAAAATATGTTAAAATATTTAATAACATAAATAACATAATATTTCACCAATGTAAACAGAACTCAGTTAAGCTACATTCGGACTATAAGACACGCCCCCATTTTCCTCCCAAATTTGGTGGGGTGCGCCTTATAGTCGCACAAAAAATATGGTAGATGGATGATAAGGAGGGAGAGAGAAAGCAACGGAGGGAGTGAGGATATGGACATCCAATTATTCCAACACTATTTATTAACTACCTTACCCTTTTCTCTCCTATTTTAAACACTATTTTTGTCATGTACTAAATTCTGATATATGTGTTGATATAGTTCTTGGCTTTCCATCTCTCTCCATTTACCTATTTTTCAACCCCTGCAGCAACTATATGTCTCAATAGCAAGTCTGGATATTACATATAGTAAATCAATCATCTTTCCTTGTTTTATGAAATGATCTGAGCTAATCTTACCATTTTCTTAAGAGGTCTTTATTTTTTCTAAAACTCTTAAAGAATAGACTGAATCAGACTCAAATCAATCAAACATTTACAGAGCACCTACTATGTGCCAGGTTTGGAACTCAGTACCTTCCAAATTAAAAGCAAAATTTAAAATTTAACTCCTATTGACATATATTAACATTTTGGAGCCTCAAATTTAAAACTGAAAAAGTAAACCCTGTAGGAAAGGAGAAACAATGTTAGAATTCCTTATGTAGGAACAAGATATTTATCTTAAAGATAGATTTGAAAATACACTCATCTGATTTAGAAGTGTCCTTTCACCTTGCTCCATAGTTCTCAAATGTTAATGCACATGAGCAAACTATACAGCACTATACACAGACTTTGTGCATCAGTTTAAAGGGTAGTTTTAACTATACATGAATTTTAGCCTATATGATGACTTTAGAATTTGAACCTTGACTAAATTACACTGATAACTTTATATTGAATGCTTAATTTTGTGGTATACACTACAAGGGAGAGAATTGTTGTAGAAAGCCCAACAGAAAAGTGTAGAATTGGAGTTTAATTTCATGACTTGCATTTAGGCAAGAGATGGACTTCCAAATGAAGGAAATATCTTGAATGATGATACACAGGCAGGAGTAAGGTGAGGTACTTAGAGGCCTAATGCACTTATATGGCTCAGCAGGTTGGGTACTAGCCAATAGAAGAGCATGCATTTATACTGTAGTCTATGAGAAGTGTGCAGTGTCAAAGAGTATAGCAATATCTGACAGACTAAATTATTCTAAAAATAGTAATGATGCTAATCTCATTTAATTAGGTAAGTAAGCTGCTCAATATCAAAGAACTATAGATCTTAAAACTGAAAGAAAGAGACATGGGCAAGTAAGATGCTGCTGCCATTTCCACTTTGCACACTGGATGATTGCCCGATCATAGCTGTAATAAATGGCAGGAATGTTGACTTCTAACATTATATGAAAATAGTGATTGCCTTGCGTATTCCTTCTCTGAGGAAAATTGTGTTAATTAGTGGTTACGATTTAATTATGTAATCTTCCTACCACTTATCAGCCAGTCACTATTAGACTAAGCACAGCTGACCTGCAGGCTGGCAAACATAACCTGCATGCTGGAAATTTAGTTACCAAGAACTGCCTATACCTTTTTCTTCTCCTTTTCTTTCCCATTAATTCAGTTTTGAAATGCTTTGCACACATACACACATGAAATGACATGTCATATAACATATACATGCACGCACATATACTTTTTAATTAGAAAAATATCATTCTACTGTTTGGCAACCAGAAAACCCTGAAAGTTCAGTGGCTTAATGCATATAGGTTATTTCCTGTCCATGCAAAGTTCACTTCGTGTCCAGTGGCTCTCTGGCACAGCTCCCTTCCAAACAGTGATTTAAGAAAACCAGGCTAATTTGATTTTGAGATGCTGCTATCTCAACATGTGGATTCCAAGGCCACTGGGCAGAGAAAATAAAAAATGGTGAATTCATACTTGAGTCTAAAGGCCTTTATGTGCTCATAGCTCTCTGGTCAGAAATAGTCACACTGCCATGCTTAATTCTAAGTGGGCTAGGAAGTCTTTCCACCCACAAAGAAGGGGAGGAGACCCAGATATCAGGAGCACTAGTCATATATGTAGACTCTATACTCTACATATCACAAACATGCATGTAGAGTTTAACAAATAGTTATAAGTGGAACAAGCACCTACCAATAGTGGGAAGAATAGAGCCCTGCACACAGCTCTGAAGGTCCTCCTCCCCGGAGGTGACCACAGTCCTGATGGGTAAAAATAAACTGTGGCCGCATAATCAGCTACCTTCAAGGTTATTAGCCAAAGGAAATATAATAGTGTTGCCCTCAATTAAATTTAAAGTTAACCAAGTTATTATCTGAACTGATATAAAAGTTTCCAGTTTATATTTATATTTACTGAACAAGTTTTCTACCATAAGAAATTTCTTACTGGCGTTAATATGCTATTATATTGTTATACCAAGCCACATGTATAATTTTTCATACTATTGACAGGTATTAAAATATAATAGCTAAAAACATAATCCAAGCTTATTGAACCATATTATAAAACTCTGACAATGTTATTTTAGTATTTTATTTTAATTAACTGAAAGAGAAACATGTAAAATTGGGTAAAATTTACGTGAGGATTGGTATAGATTACATATTCTTTTTCTTTATTTTTCCAGTCATTTAAGTAATTTGGATTTAGATTTAGTGTATTTAAATGACCTCTTATTATCTAAAGACAGTCCCCCAAAATAAAAAGATGAAGAGATATCTACCTTCAGACAAGCATTGGGGAGGGTGCTAAGCAATTAGACAAAATCGCATTTTCATAATAACTAAGAAAAAGGCATAGTTTAAAATAAGTTTATAGGGACATTGTTTAAAGTTTCTTCTTTAATATCTTATTCTTGTGAACAAAGATCAGCCTTAATTATCTACTGTGGCTGATAATCCTCAGTTAATATTCCTGTCTGGGGATGACCCTTGCCCGTGCCATCCACGCTCCATGGGGGCAGCCATCATGGAATGACTTGTCCACGTGAGAACATAAAGGCCGCCCTGGGCTCCCATTGAGGACAACTCTGAAAGGCCCAGCTTCTTAGTCTCCATGGCAGCTCTCAGTGTGCCGGTCCTGTTTCTGCCCCCTTCCCTGACACAATTTATTGACCGCATGGGCACTCCCTAATAAACCTCCCACATGCCAGTCCTTTAGAGTCTACTTCCCTGGGAACTCACCCACAATAGCCACCTCAAAATTAGCAACATCAATACACACACAAATAATTTGTGAATGAAAATCTTTTAGCTACATAAAATATCTTCTGGGAAAAAAATTAATGCTTACCTTGAGAAAAAATCCGAGTTAATAAAAGGGCCAGTTTAGTGTACACAGGTGGGAAGAGAGCTAAACTATGACTAGATAATTGTGAATAGCTGATGTGTAGGTTAATATTTTTCCTAACCTACTGTTTTGTGTATTTAAATATACTCATTAATAGAGTTTGGTGAGATTAAAAGGATATTAAAAATTCAATTGGCCTAGAGAAAGAAAAATAAATGTAAACACATTAAATAAGACCACTTTGTCATATTAAGAAAATCTGCTTAGTTTAAATAACTTTTTATTGAGAAATATAATTGGTTAATTAATTTTGTATATTATAGAATATATGCCTACTCTGTGTATTCTTCTTTTTTATTTACCCCATTAGTTAAAATCCATAAGGTCCTTGTGAGAGGGTAGTAAAAGAATACACTTTGAAATTATTCTAAAACATTTAATCCATCCCCTTGCTCAAATATAACTAAATCATTTTTCCGATGAGAAAAAAAATAGGCTATAAAATCTCCAATGCCATTGGTTCTAATATAACATCTAATTCCATATTAATTTCCTAAAAAGCAATTATTTATATATATATATTAATATATATAAATCGATGGCATTGATGGCTTACTTTCTCTCTATGGAACTCTGCCTTGAACCTTGAATTTGGGAAGGTAAGCAGGAACAACCTGGAAAATTTTCTGTATCAGCTTCTGTCTGGTTGGGCTGTGGGGACTAGGAACTAGCAGGAGGTAAGAAGTATGTTGGTGAAGGAAATGGGAGCTTTCTGTAGAGAGGGTAAAGATTTTCAACCTTTTTCATCTCATAGAACACAAACTAATTAGGAAAATTCTGTGGCAAACCAAAAAATATGATTTTTGCCAATCTGACAAAAAATAAGTATAGTTTTAATTCTTTCACACCAAATGACTATTGTGGTGTTGGCTGTTGTCATTTCTTTAGTTGACAGTCTAAGGGAAATGAGGTCAGAGCCCTGAGTAAATAGTCAAGTATTACACGTTTTAAAAATTCTTGAGGCACACTGATCGACAATCACACTATAGAGGCTTGTAGAAGTCATAGAAAGGCAGCCTAGTAATGCTCCATTGCAACTGACCAGAATGCCCTCAAGCCTCCAGGCACTCAAATATCCACCTCTCCTCGGACTACAAATAAATGTCAAACCTCATGAAGGAAAAAGAGTAGGTGAATAACAACTATTGTCTCATCTGACTAGAATGAATATACTTTGTTATTTCATGTTGTGGCTTTTGATTACGTCAATGGTAGAAGAATACATGCATCTTCATCTCTCATTGCAGCCAGCTCAATGGCACAGTGGGGAGTAAGGAAGGATTAGCTACAAATCTGACTGGATAAAAATTGGTGTTATAGTTGGAGAATTCAGCTCTGCCTCTTTATCATACCGGCAGCCTCTCTTTACTGAATCATCCGCTGTGCTTTCAGGAAAACCATGCGGGCGCCAGAGAAGTCCAGAGCTGAGCTGTGCGTCCTAGTCAGCAGCTACTCTCAATGGTGCAGTGGAGTGCCTCAAAGCACCCATTAAAGAGGAAATGAGTAGTAATGTTTTACCAGCAAAAAAAAAATCCCTTTTTTGTGTTCTTCTGAACTGACACTTAAACCATTCTCTTGCTGCCCCACCATCATTTACTTTTTATGTAGTCCTTTATGTTGCAGTTAATAGTAGAATTTTATTTGTACTTAAAAGATCTGAATAGCTCTTGAGAAATCAAACACGCATATCAAACCCAGAAAAACTTTATGTTGATTCCCTAGCTTCTTCTCAAATTTGTGTGTTACCATTGCACAAAATACTCCAACTCAGTAAAAATAAGAATCTATGATGGCTAATTTTATGTGTTAATTTGTCTGGACCACATTGCCCAGACATTTGGTCAAGCATTATTATGCAGGTTTCTGAGAAGGTGTATTTGAATACGATTTGCATTTAAATCAATGGACTTTGAATAGAGCAGATTATCCTTCATAATTTGAAAGGTAATCTACTCATATTGGCTTTATCCAGTCAGTTGAAGGCCTTAGTAGAGCAGACTGAGGGATGCACAGCCCCACAAGCAAGAAGGAACTCTGCCTGCTGACTGCCTTTAGACTCAAACTGCACCGCTTCCCTGGGTCTCTTGCCTGCTTGTCTACTCTGTAGATTTTAGACTTCCACAATAATCTGAACCAATTCCTTAAAATAAATCTCTCTCCTCCTGTCTCTCTCTATATATACACACATCCTGATGGTCTGTCTCTCTGGAAAACTCTCATAAATACAGAACTCAAATTCAACCTCAATTACCTTGAAACCCAATGTTGTTTTTGTTTGTTTGTTTGTTTGTTTTATCCCCAATATTCTCTTCCATGGAATAAGTGCTTGACAAGGGCGACATATAGAAATCCTGACTCTGGACTGGTGTGTCTTCAAGACAGCAGTAGACAGCCCCTGAGTAGATAAGCGTCAATTGGATATCTTTAAAACAATTATGTTGATGATTTTTAAAAACCTTTTAATTTTTCAGTTAAAATAATGTTCTAAAAGAAGTTAATAAAAATCTCATTACTAAACTCTAAGTTTCTTTTCAGTATTTTAAGCTTCTAATCCTTTCAAAATTTTTATCTATATTTAATATGACAAAACTTTTTATTAATATCAATATCTCTAAATTGCTCTAATATTTCCTCTACATTTGAAAATTCTATTTATCAACATGATAGGTGGTCTATTTGCAAATCATCTGGTTTCTCCATAGTTATAAAAAAATTAATGTTGTACATCATATTCTAAAGTAACCTGGCTGATTAATTCAAGGTGATTCTAGGTTTTCAAAATAATTAATCAACGTAGGGAATCATGTCCCTGTCCTTCCACATGAATTGATGTCTGTGTAATGAAGCCGTTATGGGAGTAACCAGTACTAAGAAATCAAGTACAATAGTAAATATCAAAATCTCATTTTTTCCTAATTTTCGGTTCTCAAAACCCTTATTGTATTCTATTTAAGTGCCAGTCTGTTTTAAAATAAGCTTTAGTACTGAGAATTACTGATAACGTTCAAGACTATTCTGTTTAAAAACAAATAAACCAGAACCCTCTCAACTCCCAATCGAAAGAACAAAAATACTGCTTGTGGCCCTGGGCATCGTGATGGTTAATTCTATGTGTTAATTTGGCCAGGTTCCATGGAGTCTACTTGTTTGGTCAAACACTACTCTAGATGTTGCACTGAAGGTATTTGTGGACGTGATTAACATTCGCAGTCAGTTGATGTTCAGTAAAGCAGCTTCCTCTGCGTAATGAGAATGGGCCTCATCCAATCACTCAAAGGCCTTCAAAGCAAAGACCGAAATTTCCCACAGAAGATTTCTCCTCAAGAGCACAGCAAAAAAAAACCCTGCCTGGATTTCTAGCCTGCCAGCATGCCCTGTGAATTTCAGACATGCCAGCCCCCACAATTGCATAAGTACAACATGAGCCAATTCCTTAAAGTGAATCTCTCTCTCCCTGTCTCTCGCACTGTGCGTGGGTGTGTGTATAATATATAACATATAAAGTTGAGCCTTGAACAATTCAAGTTTGAATTGCATGGGTCCACTTAAATGAGGACATTTTTAACACATACAGTACTGTAAATTTATTTCTTTTCCTTATGATTTTCTTAATGCAGTCCTTTTCTCTAGCTTGCTTTATTATAAGAATACAGTATATAATACATATAATATAGAAAATATGTGTGAATAGACAGTTTATGTTATTGGTAAGGCTTAGGGTCATTAGTAGTTAAATTTTGAGTGAGTCAAAAGTTATGTGGCAATTTTCAACTTTGCAGGAGGTCAGCATCCCTTAGTCTGCATATGTATCTGTATTCTATGGTTCAGTTTCTCCAGATAACCCTAATACAGGCATATGAAATATAGTGCACATTATAAAATGTAGTATCCATCTCTTACATCAGTTTTAAACTTGGAAAACTTAGGCAATATTTCATTTGCTTTATTTTTTTGTCAATAGCTTTGGAGGATACACTCTTTTACTTACTCTTACAACCAGCATAGACCTGAAATATAACACTCATTTTTTGTCAATTTTTTTAGTAAATAGCACGCTGTTGTTGGCTGAACACACTATTTTTGATTTGGTTTATTCAAAACCAAAGTGGCCTGATTTACAACCCACTAAGTGCCCTTTGAGGGTGTTTAAAGGGTAAACTCTTGGACTCAAGGTCATTCTGTAGAATGAAAATCAAAGCTCAAGTGTTAAAGATCCAATCATAATCTGTGTTTCATATCAGACTGAAAAGTTGAAAACTTGACTGCAGTGAGTTTGAATTTCCTCATGAGTCAACCTAAAATTCTTTCCTTCTACATTTTATCTTTATCAAATGGTTAAAAATTATATTATTAAATTTGAATATTTATAATTTTCACTCTAATGTTATATTTTAGACAACTAATAGCCTCCATACAGAAGTCCACATCCTAATCCCCAGAGCCTGTGAGTAGGTAGTTACCTCCTTACATATTGAAAAAATATTACAGACCTGAAGTCAAAGACCATGAGATAGGGAGAGTATATGGATTATCCTCTTGAGCTTAATGTAATCAAAGCTCCTTGTAACTGAAGGAGGAAGGGGAAAGACTAAGAGGCTCGGAAGGAGATGTGACAATGAGAACAGAGTTCAAACTGACATGGCCACAGGCCAAGAACCGGGGGGAAAGGCAAGAAATAAAATTTCCCCTAGAGCATCCAAAAGGAATGCAGCTCTGCTGAAACCCAGAATTCAGAACTATAAAACCCATTTTGGACTTCATACCTGTTAAACTGAATAATAAAAAAAAAATATGTGATATTTGAAGCCACTGAGTATGTGATAATTTGTTAAGCAATAGAAAACTGATTTTCCTTTTTTTCCATAGACAGGTCAGAGTTTCTATGAATCTTTTTTTTTTTTTTAAGATTTTATTATTTATTTTTTTTTTAGTTTTTAGACAGAAGGGAGGGAGAAGGAGAGGGATAGAAACATCAGTGTGTGGTTGCCTCTCACGTGGCCCCCACTGGGGATCTGGCCTACAACCCAGGCATATGCCCTGACTGGGAATCGAACCAGCGACCCTTTCGTTCGCAGCCCGTGCTCAATCCACTGAGCTACACCAGCTAGGGCAGAGTTTCTATGAATCTTAAACCTCTCACAGAATGTCTATGACTCCAAATGTATAGGGTTACCTGCCTTGCTGTAAGTTCCCATAGCAGAAACTCTGCCTTTGAAGGATTAGTCCTCAACATATTAATTGCAGATTTGTTTGCTTATCTTTTCACAGCTGCATTTGTGAGTAGAGGGATCATGTTTGTCTTGTTCTCAGCTTTATCCTTAGTACAAAATCAGGGCCTGACATACAGAAGATATCAGAAAAATAAATTTTTAAGTATCTAAGGGGACTAAATGGTAAAGGAAAAAAAATAAATGATGTGAATACCAAAAAAAAATATATCTATCTATCTATCTATCTATATATATATATATATATATATATATATATATATATATCTTGCCTTACCCTTAAGGAAATGAAGAAGGGAGCTGGAATATACACAGCAGAGGGACCCCAAAAAAACCCTGGAATTATCTTCTGGGGGGCAGGCTCCTTGCGGTACAGGCTTCCCCTGTTAGGCGAGTGCTCTAGGAACCCATCTGCATCAGTGTAGCAGGTGGTGGTGTTGTGAGAGGTAGCATTTGGCTTCAGTCCTGCTCTGTCAGCAGTTTTGACCAAAAACAGCATGACGCTTGTGCCCCACCCTCCCTGTTCACCTGATCTCACCCAGAGCAACTTGTTTTCCCCTGTGATGCAAAAAGTCCTCAAGGGGGAATGTTTTGCTGATATGGAAGAGGTGAAACAAAAAATGGCAAATGCACTAAAGGCATCAAAATTGACGGGTTCAAAAACTTTTGAGCAGTGGGGAAAAGTCTCAATAGCTAACTGCATTAAATGGAGAGTACTTTGAAGGTGCTGATGTTTAAACATATAAGAATAAACACACACTTTTTTATAAGTTAATTCTGTTTTTTTTTTTCTTGCTCCCTCCCCACCCCATATTGCTTCTTAAAGTGAATAATGATCTTGGGAAAGAAGAGCTGAGAAACAATCCTGTTGGTGTTCCCGTCAGCCTACTCTTATGTGAATAATTTTTGCTACCCTTACTCAATAGTTACTCCTCTCATACAATTTATTATACTGATCAAAATTCAAGTTTAGGCAAGTTACGTCACTTTTGTGAAACTGTCTTCACATCTGTATAATAAGAATAAATGAGAGAAGAGCATGATATACTAGATTTCCTGAAATCTGGGTTATAGGGAAAGAGAAGGAATTTGTGAAAGTTTTCATTTAAGGAATAAAAAAAAAAACACAGCATGGTAATAATCATACCTGAATGGTTATATAACAATCATACTTACTAAAATGTAAAAAACATTTCTCAGGATAAAATACATGCATATGTCATTATATCTCCATCATAATCACCATTAATATCTTCATTTTCTTATTTTTGCAGAATCCTCTGCAGTACTGATAACTTACTATACTCGTGACATTATCAATTTTAGAGACATTTTGGCAATTTTCTCATATTTCTCTAGAGTCGCCTAGACAAAGTTAGTCATTTCAACATAATTCATCAATATTTCATTGGCCACTCTCTGACCATTCTCATCTTCCCTGGTAGCTTGCAAGGTAGACAGAACACATTGCTAACCATATACAACTGCCTCATTTCAATCATCTAGATGACTGTAAAACAACTATAGATTCTCCTTGTATGCATTCACCCAGCTCTCACCAGTTGCACAGAGGAGCACAAATGGAAATTACTTTCCAGGAATAGCCCCGTCTAGTTTATGTCCCAGATAGGACTAGGGAAATGGCTTACACCATTCCCACAGTGTCCCTCTCTGTGTCATCAGCAATGAGATAAATGGGCTTATGGATATAAATACACTACATCTTATTGAGCTCTTAGTAATATAAGTGATATGACTTCTAGGAAAATGACATTTAAGAACCTCCAGCTTGTAGAACCTAAATAAAAGTCCATTTTTCACTTCTTTAAAATCTCAATACAGCCCTGGCTGGTGTGGCTCAGTGGATTGAGCGCGGGCTGGGAACCAAAGGGTCCCAGTTCGATTCCCAGTCAGGGCACATGCCTGGGTTGTGGGCCAGGTCCCCAGTGAGGGCCATGTGAGAGGCAACCATACATTGCTGTTTCTCTCCCTCTCTTTCTCCCTCTCTTCCCCTTTCTCTAAAAATAAATAAATAAAATCTTAAAAAAAAAATCTCAATACAGAAAAAGAAGTTAATTATTTCCCCGCTACTTAAAAATTGCTATGAAGGACGCTGAGACACAACACGCTTAATTATTATAAAATCAATCCATTTAATTTATTTTTAGATCAGTGGTTATCATGGGATCCTCAGTTTTAATCATGGGATTGAGTCCTACTGGGACTTTCCTATGAACCTAACAAGAGTATTCAATACACCAGCTGATGAAAAACAGCTCTCGCAACAAATTCTTTAATCTTCCAGACCATGAGTTCATAACCGGAAAAATAAGTAACCAGATTTTATCATAACCAGAAAAAAATGTTTACCTTCAAATGGCTTCATTAATCCTTTGAATGCATTAATAGAGAGCCACGTCAAATTCCTAATTTTGCTTCCCTATAAAGGTTTTTGTGATGTATGAAAGATAATTTCAGTTAACATTAAAATGAATTACATACGTAATATATATATAATACTCACTAAAGGAACACTATTTCTCCATAAGAATTTTTAATTTTTATTATTTTTTCTTGTTTTTTCATTTATAATTATTATAGAACATGAAATATTCAATATGATAGAGAATTAGTACCCTCTCTCACTTTTAACCTTCCCAGGGTTAAAGGAAAGAGGGAAATTGTCATTTTTTTCATACTTAATATATATCTACTGTGTTCACCTACATTCTTATTTCATCTTGGCAATAACCCTTTTTATAAAATCACATAAAAAATGAAATAACTCACTGGCCCAGTGAAGCACTTTGCTAAGATTCCACTGTCCCCAGCACCTCAGAGATAAGATTAGTATAAGATGAAGTAGTCAGGAAAGATAAGAGTAGTGGAGTCTGGCTCGTCTAGTCATCCCCCATGGAGCTCTGAATCAAGAACCAGCACTAGACCTGAGAAAGCAGCCAGCCACCCATTCTGAGAAGGGACTGGACAGAGCTAATGGGGTCCTCTGATGACAGTGTACAGCCATCTTCCCAGATAACTCAGACCAGACTGTCTGCACTCTGGGTGATGGTCAAGTGAAGGAAGACTAAACAAGGAAGAATTTGGGGATGATAACCAAAGGAAAAGCCAGGTTCCCTAGGAGACTTGGGACTCAGACCCCATGAAAGGTTCTGCTCAGAAATAGGCAGACTGAGTTTCCTTCCTGGTGGAGTGGGCACTCAGATCTCTCAAGTTCCTTGAGTCTACAGAACCATTTTGAGGTGGCTTTTTGCCACATTTACAGCACTGAACAGGTTAGCTATCCTCTGTTCTTTGATTTCTTTTCCAACTTGGCAGTTCCATTTCCTCTCGACTCAAATGTGCTTCCTCTCTCTGCAAAGGCACAGGATGCCACTGATGCAATTCCAGAAGAATGTGTGCTTTGGGTTGTTTTTCCAGCTGTGGACATGAGCTGAGTGAAAGAGGGAAGTAAAGGAAAAGGTGGGGCACACACTGGTGCTGGCTCAGCTTCTCTCCTTCACCTACAAGCTGCATGACCTTGGGGGAATCAGACTGGTGTCTCATATTCTACATTTGTCAAAAATGAGAGGGAGGACATGATAACATCACACCTGCAGACCAGACATGGCTAACATAATGGGCTTCTGGAAGTCCCTTCCAAGTTCTAGTCCAAAATTATAAAAATAGTAACAGCTAATATAATTGGATATCTATTGTGTTCCAAGATCCTTGTTGATCATCTTACATAGAGCATCTCTATTGCTCACAAAGTCCTACATGGTTGGTATCACCAGCTATATTTGACAGAGAAAAACTTTCAGAAGGTTGAGTAAATTGCAGTGCTGGAGCTAAAAGTTTTAGCCCTTGGTCTTCCTGACTCCCACCCTTGTGCCCTTTCTTTTGTGAGCTGCAGCTCTCGAGTCCATTATTTATACTATGTGTGAACAACGTTCTCTGTGATTCTTTCAGGTTGAAAGCAATCAACCATGTTTCATGAGCAACAGTCTTTGACAGCTGAATATGCACAAGAGAAATTTTGTGTGGCAATTAAAATTACAACAAAGTTAATCAGACACATATTTAATGATATGTATAACAGCTATTGTGCTACACATCATTTGGCACAAATGGTAAGCTGTTCATATGAATGAAAATAATTATTTTTACACTGCTGAAGCAAGTATGATTATACTTTGACAAGAACTGAGACAGGACAGAAAAAATGGAATAAAAAGAATGGTTTCCATTTATTTATTACTAATATCCAAGCTTTGTGCTAGGTGTTTTATATGCATTATCTCAATCCCCTTAACAGTATGTGAAGAATATTACTAATAATAAATCTTTTTTATAGGTGGGGAAACTGAGGCTTAGAGAGGTTAAGAAAATTGTCCAAGGTTGTCCCCCTAGTAGTTGTTGGGATGATATATCAAAGCAGGTAGAGTCACTTAAAGTATTTCCACTTATACATTTGTGCCCTGCAGCCACCTCCCAATGGAAGAACCACTCATTCTTCCTTCCTTCCCATTTCAGCAGTTTTGCTCTTAATGGGAATTGCTGCCTTGCCTGCAACTAATTTCGCCTTAGAACACCTGTGTTCATTCTTCCTCCATTATTAATTATAATGTATGAGTAACTCTGCAACCTCCTGTAACAGAAGGAAAAGTCCAGGGACTTTTTTTTTATCAGGAAGGAAACAGTGAGAGATGTATTGATTAGGATAAGCTAGCTGATGGTTAGAGTATTAGTAGAAACACAAACCAAAATTTCAGTGGCTTCCATTATGTTGCATGTCAACTACAGGATCAAGGCTGAGAGGAAAGTCTAAATCACAGGGCTGGGCATGCTGGCAGAGGAAAGAGAGAACTGCAAAACCTTAGCTCTTTCATCCTCAAGAAAAGATGCTATAGAAAGTAAGTTTGGGTCAACAGAAGCCAGTTGGGGATCAGAGCTCCAAGTCTTCAGCACACAAGGAAGGGGTTTTCTCATTGATGAACATAGAGATTTACAAAGGAAAACTCCAAAAAACTTACTAACTTTGAAAATTTTCTTTGAAATCAGCCCTCTGTGACCTGAAAGGTCAATTGAGGTATCTCTTAATATCAGTCCATTCCCTTTCCCATCTCCTTTCTTTCTTTACCTCCCCTGTCTAGAATCCTGAAACAAAGTAGGCAGGGAATGTTGAAACATCCTGGTGATCTATATAGCTGTGCTTTCAGGGGTTTCTTGGATACTAATAGCATGTATTTATAAAGCATATTATTCCCTTCATGCTAAAAAATATGTACCAATTCTGAAAACTGTTTTTGCTCTGGGATACACCAATCACGATGTCAAGCTTGAGTCAAATGTAGTAAGACACAGAGCTAAGTTTTCCATAATAGGAATAAACATTAACCTGATGAATTTAGTGCATGCATTGATTTGAATGACTAAACAACAAAGAAGCATGGATTTATATGACAATAAATTGTGGAAGTGATAGAATACTTAATAAACTTAATACTAAGAATAGTAAGCAGCAGTGACCAAATTCCTTTCTAGTCACCAGTTAGCACTACTTCAATAGAGAAAATATGCACTCAATATTTCACAGAAAAGATGGAATGGTTCTGAGCCAGAACTTCAAAAACCCAAGAACCTCTACCTCCCATTAGTTGATGTGACATATCTATATCTCAATTTCTTAATTAAACAATAAGAAAAAAATTAGATATGTCTGAGGTCCTCAGGAACCATAACCCAGCTGTGCCTCCTCCTCAGGCTTAAGTGATACAGGAAAAGTTTTCCTTAGATTTGGCAGGAAAAAGCCTCCAGGAATAAGCAGAGGAAAGAGGGAAGAAGATCTTACTTAGATGCAGGATTTCAGGTTTGAATGAGAAAATAATGAATATGGTTTTGTTTCACAAAGATCCAACTGACTCAGAATTCATGCTGTATAAAGACAACACTGATGAGTTACAATGCTTTAAATTTCCCTATGAGAGTTGGGTCAGATGGATGGCTTTGGTCTCAACGTCCTTGAAAGCTCTTCTGCTTGCCTAATAAGGATGATTTAAGATTGGAGTTAGCAACTGAGGCAGAGTCACTCAGAGCTATCGGAAACAGGTTTTCCCAGCATTATGGAGGGCTGGCACATCTAGTTCTGAGACATGGAGCTTTTCCTTTGAAAGCCAAGGTCCTTGATACCCGTAGGCGTCTCTCACCCTTTGCCTTTCCCCTCCTTCCTTGATTCCAAGTTCACTCCTTATCTTATATCTCTGGCTCCAAGTTTCTAATACAATACACAAAGTTCTTCCTGACAATTACATTTCCACTCCTCTATACCGCCATTCTGACCACTGCAGTGAAGGGTGACCATACTGATTTTCTGAGGGCCATCTCAAAGATATCAATTCTGCTGAGTCAGTTGTCCATGGGAAGGGAGACTGGGAGCAGGAGGACAAGTTGTTCAAGGACTAATCGTGTTTATTGAGGAAAAAAAATGAAAGGAGAGAGATTCCTAAAGAGCATATGGTTGATGGGCCAAGGAACAAGTCTACTGAAATGATGGAATTTAGAGATGGAAGACAGGGTTCTATTGTCTATGATGGAATAACTCAGCATATGCAAGATGTTTGCTATCTGATTTTCAATTTAATCATCAGCCAAGTGTTGACAAAAAAAAAAAAAAACAACTACTCCTTAGATGTTAAGAAGATTAAAAAGTGTAATCATTTGAAATTATCTATACATAAATTTTATTATAATTACTATTATTGAATATATTTCTGTTGTCTAACACAGTAAAATGGACAGATTAGAATATTTGAGGTTTGTTGATAATTTTGAAATTATGATTTTGAAAAACATAGGAAGAAACTTTTCTGAGAAAAATGTACATATTACAAAATATAGCACATGATTTCAGGGAGTCCATAAACTCTTTGTAGACTAATTATAGATTTCCAGAATGAAATAAAGCAAAGAAAAATGCCCAAAGATACAAGTGCTTAACTTTAAGTTGAAACATTCTGAAAACTTCTCTTTTTAAACATTAGTATGTCTTTATTGTATGATTTGTTCCTACTATCAATGCAGCTGTCTACTCATTTCTAATTATTAAGATTCAGAAATTCCCAGCAAAATAAATAACTTAACAGGTAACTATGTAAAGAGTGTGGCTTTAGGAGGAATAAGAGTTGTTTCGATGATGTCATCTGTTTCTATGGAACCTATTTGGAAAGCTGTGTTGGCAGAAGCATGGCATTTTGCAGATACTTCTGTCAATGAAGGATACATGTGTGTGCATGCGGCAGTGTGTATAGAAAAGAGAGATTGTTAAGATTATATATAATATACATAGATACACATATAATATATAATATACATTTCATATATTGATATATGAAATGCCTAAAACTAAAATAAAAATATCTTAAAGTCTGACTCAAGAATTCAGGATACTAAGGATTCTAAGGATACTTAGAATCACTACCTCCTCTTTTCTCCAGATACTAAGTAAGCATCATCAGAAAGCCAGCAATCCCTTGAACATTATTTTTTTTTCATTTTCTAGAGATAACTTGTTTTTTGAGGTTTTTACTCTGCTACCAGCATTATTATACTAGAGAGTATTTATTTAATTGATCAGATAGTCCGTGAGTATGAGCTATGCTAGATTAATAGGGGCAGAGTCATGTGAAGGAATGGATAGCATTAGGAATGCACAATATAACAGGATTAGTGCACACTCATGTTATACAGGAGAGGAAGTAGTTAATACTACCTGAGAGGGACCACAGGATGCTTCTCCAGAAGGTGCCTTGAGACATATGCAATCTGTCCAGAAAAAGGCAAACCATTGTTAATATAATGAGAATGGTTTGTGTGACATCAGTGTAACCTGGCAGCCAGAGTGGACAGGAATGCATGTGTGTGATCAATGGCAACTTCACTGTACTAGTCAGTGGGGGCAATAGATGCCACTGAGTGAGCATGTGTGCTGTGTGGCCATTGCGTTCACCATGAATGAGTAGAGCAAGAAATCTACATCGAATTTTGTATTAAGCTTGAACATTCTTTCATGGAAACTATTTGGATTATTGAAAAGACCCCAAGCTGTAGGAAACTGGTGATTGGCAGCTTCATCACAACAAGGAACCCACTCATGCATCAAATCTTGTGTAGAGTTTTTTTTTAATTTATTGTTGTTCAGTTACAGTTGTCTTGCCTTTTTCCCCATTGCTCACCCCTACCCTGTCCCCCACCACTCCCACCGTCAATCCCCCATTATCCATACCCATAAGTCCTCTATTTGTGTCCCTTTGTTTGCCCCTTCCCCTCCTTTCCCCCGTTACCCCCTCTACAAATCACCCAGGTGACTCAGCCTCCTAAACCCCAGATTTGGCACCCTGTAACTTCTGGCTTTTCCCAAAAATAAAATCACCTTTGAAAGGGAAGAGATATTGGACCATTGATAAGATTCAGGAAAATACACTGGGGAAGCTGATTGGGAGAACTGTGTGAGGTCTCAAGGTACCTACGTTGAAAGGGACTGAGGTATCATTGTCCTACATATAATGTTTCTTGTATCTTGTATCTTCTTCAACAAATGTCTCTATTTTTCATAATACCTGGATGGATACTTTCTGGACAGACCTCGTGCATGTCTGTCCCCCAGAAAGATGAAACAGTGAGGAAGAATAAAGTCTTTCAGAAGTGAAGATTATGTGATAAACAACAGAGTTTGGGAGGCAATAGGTAAAATAGAGAGTACAAAGAAGCTTAGAGTTCTTTCATCTCATAAAAAGAGAATTCAATTACTAGCTAATTTCCTGTCTTGACATGTAGCCACAGGAAAAGTACTTACAGTTTCTCTGAGTACCTTACCTTTAATTCTGTTCTCAATGGAGTAAGAAACTCTTTTTTAATATATCTGCTTTAGGTGTGTTTGTTTGTATATGGGGCCTTTATGCTAACACTGGTAATAAATGTCTAGTGAAAGTCTCCCAATTCATACATTCAACAACTGTTTATTGAACAACTACATTCTGCTGGTTTTTATCTATAAAGGCAATCTTTCTAAAGACCTATTTTCTTGAAACTACTGCACAACCCTTTGAAATTCCAGCCCTTCCACATTCTGGAATAAGGATATCCAAAAATTATTTTTCTATTATCTAATAAATTCATTCCTTCAGCTAAAATTGTTTAGTTTCATTTCTTAATTTCTCCAGCTGTACATCAATATTCTTGTCAAGAATAGTTTTCCCTCATTACATCTACCTATGCCAAACACTGCACTCATGAAATCTCACCTTCTCTTCTACCAAGATTTTCCATAAAACCCCTGACAAAAAATAATTTTCCCTTTCAAATGTACTATCTTGAATATAGTTACTGCTCAAACACTTATTCATTTTTTGTACTAGATCTTAATCATTAGAATTAGATCCACATCTTAAACTTCTTGCTATCTCTTATAATAACCAATGTAATGCTTTGCACATCCTACTTTATATTTAATAAATGCTTGGTTTGAAATTTAGATTAAATCTTCATATTCAATTCTAGAAGATAGGTTTTAATTGCTTGGATAAAGACTGAATTACATTTAGATTAGAAGGATAAAGAAGGTCAATGCTTAGGCCCAGAACTGCTCGACCATTCTTATAATCACCTTCTTTTGAATTACAAGAGTTTCAGAATGAGATAAAAGATTTTGAGCATGAAATCATCTGAATTGTATATCTTCTGCATAATTTTAGCTTTGCCAGAACCCTGATAGTTCCCATTTCTAGGCTTTAGCACATCATTGCTAACTTCAAGAAAGCTCTATCTCCAGATCACACTGCTTCCCCCCGCCCTTCCTGGCAGTGTTATATTTGAGTTATATGAAAATCAGCAAAGAAGCTCTAACTTATGTTTTTCTATCTGCTGTGGGAAGAATCAGCACCTAAGGCTATGTCTACATTATTTATACCACTTTGATAGATTAAATCTTAACTGCACCATAGAGCTTTTAAAGACATGTCTGTAAATGTCCAAAGATTCCACAGGTGTTCATCCTGACTGCAAACAAAGACTCTTTTTGTGGTTGAAAAACAAAATTAAAATGTAACAGTGTCCTGCAAGCCATGGTTTCTGCTTAAAGCAGAACCTTGACTGGACACGTCAGATAGATTTGTTACTCTTGACACATTTTTGGAATTCAACAAAGTAGTCTACATCAATGGAAACATTTCTGTGATCTTACTTCTAAAATTAATCTCTCTGAGGGTGACATTTAATAAAGTAACCATAATGTTGGTATTCTACCAATGTAACAATATCCTAAAGGACTTTCATCCTGAAATGTCTCCCATTTCTAAAGTATTCTTAAAACGGTTTCATTCTTTTCTTTGCACTGTTACCAACTCTACAGTACAAATTTTATATGTTACTAAAAGATAAGAGTTTTATTTTTGGAAAGTATTATTCACATGACCCCTGTGGATTTTTTTTTCCTGTTTATAACCAGAGGATCTGATTCTATTCTCTGAAACTCAGGACTTGCTAGAGTTAATTTTCAAGCAAGTGGCAATTTCGTGAGTTTTTCCTGAAAATAATTATAATAACTTTTGATTCACTGAAAAATAAGCACATTCTCACCTATCTAAAGTCCACATCAGAATATATAATTTATTCACTCAAAATTACGGGAGCTGTGAGGTAAGTCATTGAAATATTTACCAAAAAGAACAAGGAAAAGCATGATGATAATTATAAGTTAGAAAGATTGTAATAACATTTTCCTCAATAAGATAATTAAATTCTAATTTAGATTTTCATTTTCATTTTTTAGATGTCATAGTTTTCGTACAAACCCAGTTACTTTTCGAATACAACCTTTCATTCTTCAACTCTCCTTTGTTTGTTTGTCTACTCCCCCACACCCGTTTTTTTCTAGAGTATTATTATAGACATCTCTCACCCTGAAGCAGGGCAAAACAAGATACCTTTTATAAATACTGAATGTGAAAGGTAGGAAGAAAAGACACATATAAATGGAAAGGAGTTTTTAAAATATTTGTCAGTAGTCATTCTTGGGCCACACTAGGCCCAAGAAAAAGTCTCACATTTCTTTATTTCTCGAATGGCCATACTCAAGTTTTCTAAATAAGGTTATCAGAGCTGCCTAGCAAAATTGATGTAATTTTACTATCTCATTAGTGATCATAAGATGACTACATAGGCAGGAGAATACCAAGGCTGACCAGGAATCGATCAATCACATTCTGGCTCCAAATCTAAGAGTCCTATTTGAGCTCCAGAAGGTACAGTGCATTCCACCCCAGATCGAGGGATTTCAAAGCGTCAGGAATTTATCATCATCTCTGTCTTTTGAATCAAGTAATATGCTCTTCAGTATGTTAATGTAGAAATTAAATTGTTAGAAGCACTAGTTATGCTAAAAAAAGACACTAGCATGTGACTATTTATATTTAGATTTAGATTAATTAAATTTTAGAATGAAATTAAAAATTCAGTCCCTCAACTGCACTAGCCATGTATCAAGCATTTGGTAGGCATAAATGACTAATGAGCATTGTATTGCATATCTCAGATAATAGAACATTTTCATCATCACATAAAGTGGAAATTAAAGCTGAAAATTAAATAATAAATGTTTAAACCACAACAATAATTAAGAAATATTTTAAAATATATGAATATTAAGCTTCACACATGACATATCAAAACTTTGTGGATAATCTTAAATAAAAAGAAACACATAATCTTACATGAAAGTGTCAAAGGAGACTATAAAGAAATAAGATTCAGAAAAATGTAAGGACAAAAATAAGGAAAAAGAAAAATAATAAAAAAATCAGAAATTAACAAATGGAAAATGAATCCACAATAGAGATAATAAAAGCCAAAGAATGGTTCTTTGAAAATATTAATAAAATGGATAACCAACTAGCACAAGTACAAACTTAAAGGCTAACAATAGAAATGGACAGTATCAAAAATGAAAAAGAGGACTTCACTAGATGCTACAGATTTTTTTTTTTAAAGAAGGTATCATGATCAAATTTAGGCCAAAATATTAGCAATTTCAATGAGCTGTAAAAAGTCCTTAATGAACACAATTTACCAAAATTGACAAGAGAGTATAAATCTGAAAATTCTTATGTCTAACAAAGAAATTAAGCCAATTATTTAAAAGTTTCTCACACATAAAACTCCTAGGCCAAATAGCTTCAGCAATAAATTCTTCCAAATTAAAAAAAGAATCCTAATATTGCTGAAACTTTGAAAACAGAAAGAGAACCGGTCCCCAACTCTTTATATGAGGCCAACATAACTTTGATACCAAAACCTGTCCTTACAGGAAAGAAAAGTTAGAGACTAATTTCTTTCATGAATATAGACACACAAATTCTTAATAAAATGTTGGCAAATGTAATTCAGATGTATATAAAAAGAATAATTTATCACAGTAGTTTCAATCTAGTAACTCTAGGTTGGCCTGACATTTGAAAATCAAACCCATATGATTTGCAGTGAAAAATCATAGTCATCTCAAAAGATGAAGAAAATGTCTTTCCTAAAATTCAACTCTATTCATGATAAAAATGCTATTCAACATCTCTTGGAAGTCCCTGAAAATTCAGTAAAGGCAAGAAGAAAAATGCATAATATTTGGAAAGGAAGAAGTAAAAATGTTATCATTTCTTATCAACTGGAACTCTCATTCACTTCTGGCCAGAATAAAAGTTGGTACACCCTTTTGGAAAATGCCTTGGAAATATCTATGAACACTGAGTAAATGGATACCACACAACTCAACAATTCTCCAAATGACATTTACATGAATGTTTATGGAGTGCACTTTTAATAATAAAAACTAAACATTGCTCGACTGCTTGTAATAGAGAAAGAAAAGAAAGAAAGAAAGAAAGAAAGAAAGAAAGAAAGAAAGAAAGAAAGAAAGAAAAGAAAGAAAGAAAGAAAGAAAGATAGATAGATGTAGGGTTTTATTCATCTTTTGCAGACTCCTGTGTATAGGATATCAGATTTCAGAGAATTCCTTTTTTGTTCTTTTTACTGAATTTATTAAGTTGACGCTGGTTAACAAAATCGTAGAGTTTCAGGTGCATGATTCTTCAACACATCATCTGTACATTGTATTGTTCGTTCACCACCCCAAGTCAATTCTTTAAGGGCCAGAAAATGAATCATTCATGGATCCAATTATGATAACACTCAAGGAGACTAACTCATGTTAACCAAGCTCATAAGAAACTGATACATCAAGTAGAATGGCAGTTTATTAATTTAACAACAACAAAAATGATGCTGCTAAATGGGATGTGAGGCTTGTGTAAGCATAGCTGTTAGATTTTTCTTCTTGGCAGATGCAGATGGAAAATCACTTAATTATCAGAAGAATGCTTTGTAAGCAGGGTTCAGAGCGTGCAGAGTTGGATGAGTACATCAGATGCTTGCTTACTGTTCAGGTACTGAGAGTCTGATATATTTACTTCCACAAACATCCTTCTTGCCAAGGAGACATTTTACTTCTAAACTGCTTTTTTGCCTAGAGTCAATTGTATTATACATTATGTTTGATTTTACAACTAAACTCAGTGTCAGGAGGAACTTGCTTAAATAGAGACTACAGATTGTATATATTTTAGGCTCCTGTCCAGTCTGGCAAATCGGGACTCATGATTACTGTGAATGTCCTTATATTTCTTTTTAACATGAGTATAAGAAACCAAATGAGATGTGAAAGCTTGAAAGGTTGAGTTTTTGGCAAAAATTTTTTCACTAAGTATAGAATTCTGGTCTGACATTTTCTTTTCATACTTTAATATTTAGTTTGTCTCCTGGTCATTGTTTCTGAAGCGCGGTCAGCCCTCCTTCACATTGGTCATTTTCTGTATATTAAGTATCGTCCTCTGGCTGCTTTCAAGACAATCTTTATATCGAAATTACATTTGATAATCGTTAAGTATACTGCTCTTGCAACTTAGAATATATTATATAACAAATATTTCTAAAAACTCCATTAATATGACTTCTATATTTGTATTAGACTGATATTGAATATTTCAAAAGTAATTCTAATGATACCTCAAGTCACTTATATGTGGAAATACAGAGAATTTAATAAATATTCTATACTTAAAGAGTGATCATGGTAACAACATACTTTCTGTGAGAATGTACAATTGTCTGATTGTAGTTGTACAAATCTTATTTACCTATACACTTGCATTTGAAACACATCTGCCCATTAACAGTACATAATCTAGTTATGGACAGTGTCCAGCTGGAATTTAGAAAATTCACGTTAAGTGACAAGACGATATTACAAATTCCTAGCATAGCATGTTTAGCATCCATGTTATATATTAACACATTAATACCATATTTATGGTATTGCATAGAAAATGTAGTAACTGCTGAGTTTGTATGCTGCTTGGACTCCATGAATTTTGTAACTCTTCCACTGATTTTTACACCAATGCCACAATCATTCCATTAATACAATTTTATAGTAAGTCTTCAAATAAGGTGACATAAGTGCTCCGATTTCTGGAGTCTTCCAATCTGTGGGCATGGTATAGTACTCCATTTGTTCAGGTTTTATTTTATTTCTGTTGCATTGTCTTATTTATATCCTACAGGTCTTTTATATATGCCAACCCAGGATTGTATATTAATTTTAAAATGTCAAAAACTCATTTCAAGCTTTCACATTTGACTTTATTAAACAATGTGTCTAAGTCTTTCATATTTTTCCAGTACTATTGTGTATATGGTGTCATTTCTTACATTTCGTATTTTCAAGTGTTTGGGGTTCATATGTTAAAGAGAAATTTGAGTTTTAAAACTAGACTTCGTATCCTGGAATCTTCAATTAAGTAGTTTTAGTTAGTAGCTTTTTTTGTAAATTAGTCAGAATTTCCTTTGTGCCTGACTATATTATCTGAAAATAAAAACAATTTAGTTTTTTTTTCCTTTTCAATCTCTGCATTATCTTTCTCTCTCCCTCACTCATACACATTCCACAATTTAGTCTAGGAACTGGAAAACTTTAACAGTCATGTAAATACTTTGAGCTAACAAGTTATATTTTCTCTGTTGCAGACACTCTAATCTACCACTGTAGCATAAAAGCAACCAAAATAATATTTAAAAAAATAATGTTGCTGTGTTCTAATAGAATTTTATTTACAAAAACTGGTGACTGACCTGCAGACTGGAGTTTACTGATCCCTAACCTGCACTTTCAGGAAATGTTGAATAGACGTGGTAAGCGCCTTACCTTGTTTCCAATCTTAAGGGGACTGTTCTTTGCCTCTCCCACTAAAAATAATGTTAGCTGTATTTTCACTTTGATAATTTTCTTTATCAAGTTTTCTAATCCATAAGAGGTAAATCTCTCCATTTATTTAGAATACTCTTATG